>JAJPUD010018551.1:0-28471 GCA_023553655.1 Myrmecobius fasciatus | reverse complement strand
TGGCCTGTCACCCCAAATCATGACAGCGTGAGGGACTCATCCCCCCTTCTACCTGCTCAGTGATCTCGGCCCTTCTCTCTTCCCAGCTTCAACCCCAGAAGAGCCGCACTCTGACAGGTAAGTGCAGGTTCTCTCCTCCCTTCTGTGTCTGCTTGTCCCCAGCCTGAAGAAAGAGTCAATTTCTTGCTATTTAGCCACAAAGTCTCCTGGGTCACAGGCTCGAGGGGAAATTTCTGAGCCTCCTTGAGAGAGAGAATTGGATGCCATGGGCTTTGTGCCCTGATCCGGGGCATCTGAGTTGGGAGTGGGGTTAGCCCTTGTCTTAGACAGAACGCTGTACTGGAATCCTCAGAATAGGGATATTCGGTGGGGGTTTTGCTTCCTGGGAGTCTGGTGAAACCTACCAACTTCTTTTTAGAACAACATATTTAAATGGAAGATACCAACAATGGGTTGTAATAGAAACTTTAAATACAATTTTTAAAGTATTAAGGGGGAAAAAGTTGCTGGACTTTAGGTTAAGAACATGTGTTTTAGAGAGCAGGCAGGTCTGGAGTACTAGGCAGCTGACGCCTGAGACTTCCAGGCGTGGTGTCGTGTCTCCCCAGTGAGGGTGCAGGGCCCGGCGCCCGGCCTCACCTGCTGAGTGTGCCTGAGCTGTGCCGATACCTGGCTGAGAGCTGGCTCACCTTCCAGATTCATCTTCAGGAGCTGCTGCAGTACAAGAGACAGAACCCAGCCCAGGTAAGTCTCTCAGCCCCCACCCCCATGCTCTGCCACAGAGGGAGGGGAGGGGGGTCTGCCTGCTGTCTGGGGGCAAAGCTGTGGAGCCTCCCTGGGGGTCTCTAGAGGTTGCTCCCCAGGATCCTTGGGCTGCTCGCAATTCAGGCTAAATAGTTGTAGTTGTAAAGGTGACCCTATCTTACAGATGCCAGGGACAAATGGCCTCAGGTTCATAATACGGGTGTGTTGATTTCAATGGCCTACAAGGTATAGAGTGATGTGGAGGGAGTTCCCTTCCTCCCAGACTCATGCTCTTCTCTGCAGTTCTGCGCTCGTGTCTGCTCTGGTTGTGCAGTGCTGGCCATGCTGGGACACTACGTTCCAGGGATTATGATTTCCTACATTGTCTGTGAGTAGAGTATAGACCCTGACCCTTCCCTGAGCCCTAGTTTTTGATCTTCTTCTTCTGGTCCTGGCCAGGAAAGACATTGCCTCCTTAGCAGCTAGATGACCCCTCAATAGAACTGTGGCCCCGGAGTCGGGAGGACCCGAGTCCAATTGAGCCTCAGATGCTCCCTTAGCTGTGTGATCCTGGGCAAGTTATTTCAGTTCCATCTGCCTTCATTTCCTCCGCTGTAAAGTAGTCCCTCTTTCTGAGGGTTGCCATGCCTGGCCCATAGCAAGGGCCACCCAAATACTTCCCCTGCTCCTCCCCTTTTTCCCAACCTTATATTCAGTGGAGGAATAGGCTGGGAAGGGAAGCAGGGTCAGCATCTTGTCAGGAAGCCATCAGCCTGAGGAACCTCCAGCTGGGGGGGCCGGAAGAACTGAGGAGGCTTTCTGACTCACAGTGCTCAGTATCCTGCTGTGGCCCCTGGTGGTTTATCATGAGCTGATCCAGAGGATGTACACCCGACTGGAGCCCCTGCTCATGCAGCTAGACTACAGCATGAAAGCCGAGGCCGAGGCCCTCCACCACAAACACGACAAGAGGAGTAAGGGCGGTGGCCCCCGAGCTTGGGGAGGGCAGGGACGCTGGGCCGGGGGCACCCCCAACATCGATCCCCGTGGTCAGCCTCAAGCCCACTCTGCCTTCTCCCTCAGAGCGGCAAGTGAGGAGCATGCCCCCTGGAGGCGATGACCCCATGGCAGAGACAGAGAGCGAAAGCGAAGCCGAGCTGGCGGGCTTCTCCCCGGTGGTGAGACCTGGGTGGAGGGGTTTGGCAAATGTTGGCACATCAAGGGGTAGAAGACAGAGATGGAGGAGATTCCTCCCTGCTTGCCTGTGTTCAAATGTCCTGATCTACGTAAAGCCTTTTTTAAGGCTTCAGGCCCTGCACAATGCTCAGTTGCCATCATTTATTTCCTTGGTACAGGTAGATGTGAAGAAAACAGCCCTTGCCTTGGCCATTACAGACTCAGAACTGTCAGATGAAGAGGCCTCTATTTTGGAGAGCGGGGGCTTCTCTGTTTCTCGGGCCACGACTCCCCAGCTGACAGATGTCTCTGAGGGTATGGAGAAGTCTCCCTCTCTGCTCTGTCCCTGTCCCTGCTAGGCCTCCGATGCTGAGTGCTTAGGCTCCGTCCTTGATTTCCCTACACAAGCCCTCTCTAGGGCTCCCAGAGGGGGGTCTCGCCCCTAGCCAAGGCCTCCCTGTGCACATGGAAGATCTGGCCCCAGAGTTCTCACTGTTTAGTCAATCCAATCATCAGAACTCAGGGCTGACCCGCTTCCATCCCTGCAGATCTGGACCAGCAAAGCTTGCCAAGTGAGCCAGAGGAAGCATTGAGCAGGGATCTCGGAGAGGGGGAGGAAACAGAATTAGCCCCTTCTGAGGAGCTGCTGGACCATGAACATGCCCTTTCAAAACAGGCACTGGACTCTGAGGAGGAAGAGGAGGTGGCCACCAAGGGGACCTTGCTTCAACTCACTTCCCCACTGCACTTTGTGAACACGCACTTCAATGGGGCAGGGTCCCCCAGGGCTGGGATCAGGGCTCCCCTTGGGGAACCAATGGAGTCACTTAGCCCTGAGCTAGTGAGTGATTCCCTCGACACTGTGCCCAGTACCCTGTCAACCCCACTTTGCCATGCTGAAAGCAGCAAAGTTCCTTTCCCCACTGTCGTCCTGCCTACTCCCCAGGACTGTCCCCTGCCTGCCCTGGCCCCTGAGGAGGAGGAGGAAACACTGACCTCTGAGGACTTTGAGTTACTGGATCAAAGGGAGTTGGAGCAGCTGGAGGTGGAGCTGGGATTGGGGCCAGGCACATCCCCAGAACCCCCTGATGCTCCGCTCCCCATTCCTGATGCTCCTTTTCCTGCACTGCCAGACCAAAAGGCTGGGGCTACTGCGGCACCCTGAGCCAGCTGGGGTGGGGAGAGAGGCAGAGTGGGGAGGCAGGCACAGGTCTGGCTGCTTAGCTGAGGGTACAACTGTTCTTCCTCCCGGCCCCACTGCATTAGGCAGGGAGTGGAGCAGTGAAGCCAGGGCCATTCCACCATCCTGCCTGCAACTGGGCCTAACGTTGGTTCTAAGTTTGTAAATAACTTTAAATTGGGGTTAGTGGATATGTGCAGGCCTAGGGAAGCCAGCCCTGCCTGCAGCCTATCGCTTGCCTCCCTCCTCCCCACTCTACCCTCACCCCAATGGGCTCCTAAACTTTTCCCTTCCAGCCTCAGGGACCTGTGCTGCTCTGCTCCAGTGTCCCGCCAAGTTGTTTAGTTAAGGCACTTTACCAATTTTCTCTTCTCCTGCTCCCCTCTGTGCTCTGTTTCCCTGTTGTCTTCATCTTACAGCTAGGCTGCTCTGCCCCAGCTCCCTCCCCAAACCGGGCACTAGCTGAACTTGGGGAGGTTTGCTGTTTGGAGGTGGGGGGGAGTGGGGAGGGGGGACCAGGGAATTCACAGCACATACACCAGCACTGGGGTTGGATGAGCACAAAGCCTGGCTTTAAGCTGATTGGGGGTGGGGGGAGGGGCATTCTTGTAGTAGGGAGGGAGGGAGAGAAGGAGGGACCTGGGTACCTGGACATATCAGGTATGCTGAAGGCCTGAAGTGGGGTGTCCTGGACTGGATTTGGATCTGGACTGTAACACCTGTGCAGGCATCAACTAGAATAATAAAATGTGTTGGTTGGCTGGATTTGCTGCTGCCTTCCCTTGCTGACTGCTTGACAAGACTGATCACTTCCCCGATTTCCCCAACTGCCCTTTACTTGGGTCACTCAGACTGCTTAGAACCCTGTCCTGCAGAAGGGCAAAAACAGCCCAGATCCTCACTCAGCTGTCCTAAATGACTGCTGTCTCTAGCTTTTGGGAATCTGCAAAGATCTCCAATTTGTCGTTATTCTGTTGTTGGGGAGGAGGCAATCAATGAAGTGCCTTGCCTAAGATCACACAGCTACTAGGTGTCTGAGGTCAAGTCCTCCCTGTTCCAGGGCTGGTGCTGTCCTCCACTGCCACAACTGTTCCATCTCAGCCACAGAGGAAGTAAGTAGCACCAGTGTCAGTTTTCCCATTTCACGGATGGGAAGGTGTGCCTTAGCACAGTCCCTGTCTTTGAACAATTCAACGAGAAATATGTTTAAATTATACTGGTCTAAAGCAGTCTGGTAAAGGTTTTCACCGAGTGGTTAAATACATTGAAACCCAAGCTTTCCACCAGGTGCTCACCCATCAAGTTAACTGAAGGTGTTGATTCCTCTGGAACTCAAGCAGGAGGGTGTTCCTGGCTAAGGAACAAGGAAGCGGGGAAGACTCAAGAGAGGTGGCAACTTCTTTGGAAGACCATGAACAGGAGTGGGTTTGAGGACTTGTGGATGATGGGAACTTGATTCAGAAGCAGCTCTAGTTCTCTGCCATATGCAATTCTCCACAATAACCTTCCCTTCAGTGCTCAACAGTATTGAAGTGGTTAACGAATGATGGTTTCCCACTAACTTTTGACATTTTTGTTTTATCCTTGCCTCACAGTCCACATAGATGTTGAGATTTACCTTTCCCTTTGTTTTAGGTATATATGTAGAAAACATTTTAAATTTAATGAGAAAGACATCCAAAGTCATTTAGTAAGTCATGATAAACTAAGAAAGGGAAGTGGAAAAATTCACGAGTTAGCTCATGTAACCAGTGGGGATAGAATGGAATCATGTGAAGAAAGACTTTGGAGCAATGTTATCCCCATGTGTCCCACAATAGTCATGAAAATAAATCCTCTTAGCCTGAAGGGTTTTGAGAGGCCATGGCACAACAGTCAATAAGAAGCAGGACAATTGCAACCTAAGCCTGGACTCAACAAATGAAAGTTTCAATTCTAAATCCAATTTATGTGACTTTAGTCCTCTCACCCCAATTTCCTCATCTGTTAAAATATGATTTGTACTGTTAAATCATCTTTGCAACAAATGCCTCCCATTTTGATGTCCAGCCTAGTGCAGAAGTGGTTGCTACTTTTACTGTAAGTGGACAAATGGCCATTTCTTAACAGGCTGGAGAAAGATGATATTTAAAGGTTATATGAAAATCTGAAAGGTCAAAAAATCAATTCCTTCTGTTCAGGATGGGGGAAAAAATTGCCTTCTAGCTTCTACTTAAGTGATAGACAAGTAGACTATATAAGGCAATTGTGTGATGGGAGTACCAAAAAAAAAAATGTAATCGAGATGCACTAATAGAAGTATGATGTAGAGATCAGGATAATCAATAGTCCTGTATTTTGTGCTCCATATTGTGTTCACTTGTGGGTGCCACACTTTTAACAGGGACATTGGCAAACTTACAAGTGGTGAAGATGCTAGTCTAAAAATGATACCATAGGAGGAACAGCTGCCAAAAAATCAAGACAAAATTTATTGGACACATGGTAGGATCTGAAATGTTTCAAAAAGAGATCATGTGGGAGGGAAAGTGGACTGAATCCAGGGTCCAGAACTGGAAAACCTGGGGAGGAAATTTTTTAATTCATCGTTGTCAAAGAATAACTTTGCTATTTTTGAACCAAAGTGCAAGATAAATGGATAGACATAAAATAGTCTTTAATATCCAGGGAGAAGATAAAAGGAGATAGAGAAACTATAAAATTAAATAATCCAATATTTTGATGCAGAAAATCAATTATCTAGGAGAAAAAGAAACTGATAAAAACTACCAGAAAAACTGGGAAGTAGTCTGGCAGAAATTAGACTTAAATCAACACCTTGCACCACATTTCACAATACCTTTTAAAAACGGGTGAGCAATCTTTAATGTTAAAGATCATACTATAAAAAAATTAGGAGAAACATACCCCTCATAGTTATGGATAAGAGATTATGCTTAACTAGACAAGACTGAGGCAATTACAAAAGGTAAAATGGATAACCTTGATTATTTGAAAACTGAAAAGCTTCAGCAAAACTAATTTATCTTAGATAAGAAAGTGGGAAAATTCTTAGTATTAAATATCTTTAATGAGTTTAGTATCAAAACATATGTATACATGTGTATACACGTATATGTATGTTATAGCCATTCCCCAATAGATAAGTGGTCAAATGACATTAATGTTTCTTAAAAAACATATAAAGTATTCACAACAATATGAAAAAATGCTCCACATCACTAATAAGAGATGTAAATTAAAACAACCTTGAGAAAGGCCTAATTTCTCAAATATAGAGAGAATTGAGTCAAATCTATAAGAATACAAGCTATTCCCCAATTGATAAATGGCCAAAAAATATAAAAGGAAGTTTTCAAATGAAATCAAAGTTATAAGCATATGAAGTGCTCAAGATCATTTTTGATCAGAGAAATGCAAATTAAAACAACTGAGATATCAGATTGGTCAATATGACAAAAAAAGTGATAAATGTTGGAGAGGATGCGGGAAAATTGGGGCATTAATACATTGTTGGTGGAGCTTTGAACTGATCCAAACCATTCTGGAAAGCAATTTGGAACTATGCCCAATGGGTAACCAAACTGCATATCCTTTGACCCAGCAATACCATTACTAGGTCTGTATCCTAAAGAGATAATAAAAAAGGGAAAAGAAGCTACATATGCATTTACAGCATCCCTTTTTGTGCTGGCAAAATATTAGAAATTGAATCTTAACAGTTGAGAAATGGCTGCACAAGCTGTAGTATATGAATGTAATGGAGTACTATTGTGCAATAAGAAATGAAGAACAGGCAGATTTCAGAAAAACCTGGAAAGATTAGTACAAACTGATGCAAAGTGAAATGAGCAGAACCAAGAAAACACTGTGCACAGTATCAGCAACATTGTGTGATAATCAAGTATGATTGATTCTGCTCTTGAAGGCAACACAATGATCTCAGACAAGTACAAAAGATTCCTGAAGGAAAATGCTATCCATAACCAGATATAGAACTGATGGACTGAGAATTTATCTTGTAGCATATTTTTTCACTTTATTCTTTCTTTGATCTGTTTCTTCTTTCACAACTATGATAAATATGGAAATATGTTTTATATGATAGCACACATATAAACTATATCAACCTGCTTACCATTTTTGGAAGTGGTGGGGAAGATTTAGAATTCAAAATCTTGTAAAAAAAATGAATGCTAAAAATATTTTTGACATGTAACAGAGTGGGGGAAGGTAATGAAAAACTATTATTTAAAAAAAAAAAAAACCTTGAAGTTTCACCTCATACCTTGAAAATAGACAAAAATGACCAAAAAAAAAAAAAAAAGGCAACAATCATTGTTGAAGGTCTTGTCAAAGTACAGGACACTAATACATTTTTTTGGGAGGTGGGGAGGCAAAGTAATAGGAGTTAAGTGATTTGCCCAAAATCACACTATTAGTATCAAGTATCTGATACTGAATTTGAACTGAAGTCCTCAACTCCAGGAATAGAGCTTTATCCACTTATATACATTATTGGTATAGCTGTGAAATGGTACAACCATTTCAGAAAGTAATCTGGAATAACACAAATAAAGTGATTACAAGGGCCAGGTCCTTTGAATCAGAAATTCTATTACTGGATCATAGCCCAAAGAAGCCATGAATAGAAAAATGTCCCCATGTTCTCCCAAATATTAATAACAGCACTTTTGTGATAGCTAAAAATTGTAAACAGAGTAAATACTTATCAGCTGGACAATGGCATTACAAATTGAGGTACATGTAGGTAATAGGATATTGGGGTGTGTATTATATATGTGTGTATAATCCAGAGAAGTATGGAAAAATCTATAATAACTGATGCAGAATGAAATAAGCAGAGCCAAGAAAACAATATAAACAGTAATTATGACAATTTAATGGAAAAAAATTACACACCAAAAAATCAAAAGTAAATGTAGCAAAGTTAAGATCAAGCAGAACTCAAATGAGAGTTGAAAAGACACTTCCAATCTATCCCTTCACACAGGTGGCAGGTCCATAGGTATGACACATTGTACATGTTTTCCAGACTTCTTCATTTGAGCAATCAGTTTTGCTGATTTTTTTAGCCTCTTAAAAAATACCATTTATCATGTGGGATGGTTCCCTGACAGGGAAAAAAGAACGATGCTTAGAATAACTATGGTGATACAAGAAACAGAAAATATCAATAAAAACTTGTTTTTAAACATAAATAACCTGTTATAGCAATTTTGAATATACCATTTAACAATTTAAGCATTATCCTGAAAGAAAAATGGCCTAAATATGTCATTGTTGGATTTAACTAGGTAGTTAAATCTAGGTAGTTTTAGCTAATTTATGAAATTGGCAGAGCAAATAGATGGTACTTAAGAGTATTCCAAGAGCCTTCAAGGCACAGGCAGCAATTAAAATGTAAAGTAGGTCTTCCCATTCAATATCCAGAAACAGCTTCTGAGTGAGGGTTGCCTACTACCTGATTTAGAACTGGACTGTTGTGAATGCATATCTGATTTTAGGGAGATTAAAGTAGACCATCCACTTTAGAAGCTTCATAGTAATTTTAAGTAGCACTAATTATGGAACAATGGCAGAAAAAGTAAGATACTTTTTTTGAGACAAATATGTCTATGATTCTTAAAATATCTTATTTGCTCTGACAGTCTGGTATTTTTACAACCAACTCTTCACATTTCTGTAATTGGGCATAACATAAGTGTGACAGGTAGCTCTCAATGAAAGTCACATTTCTCTAAAAATTTTAATAGGGGTATAAAGAGCTATAAAACTCTATATCTTTTTCACCCAAGAACACCATTACTAGGTCTATATCCAAAAAAAAAAAAAAAAAGGTACAAGAAAAGGGAAAAAGACCTATTTTACAAAAATATTTATAGCAGCTTTTTTTGGTGATGACAAAGAATTGGAAACTCCCCATTAACTGAATGCAATGACTGGGCAATGACTAAATAAGTTGTGGTATATGATTGTAATGGAATACCATTGTGCTATAAGAAATGAGCAGAATGCTTTCAGAAAAACCTGGGAAAACTTATATGAATTAATGCAAAGTGAAGTGAGAAGAACATTGCACACAGTAACAACAATATTGTAAAATAACCAATTTAGCTATGCTGAGCAATAAAATGATTCAAAACAATTCTGAAAGACTTATAAAAAATACTCTCCATTCCAGAGATAGAACTATTAGTCTGAATACATATTAAAATCTATCCTTTTTAAAAATTTCTCTATTTTTCTTATTTTTTCCCTTTGTTTTCTTTTGCTACATGGCTAATATGGAAATATGTTTTGCATGATTTTATATGCTTTCCTATAGGGTAAATGGGAAGGAGGAAGAACATTTTGAAAATGAATTTATATGTAATTGAGAAAGATTTTTTAAAAAGCATTATTCAAAGAAAGGGCCTTGTAAGCTTTAGCAATATGTTAGAGGTGTCTATAGCATAAGTAAAGTTTAAGAACTAAATTTGCTTTTAAACCTATGTGAACAAAAGACTAGTACAATCATGTCATCAGCCTACAAAGGATAGGACCGATGGAGACCCAATAAACTCTGGGGCCAAGGCACCTTTTGTTTGTATCCTTAAGGACTGAATAGAAATGGTACTAAATGATATCCATGATTCATTTCTTATTTAATAGCGATTACTTCATTATGCCAAAGAACTGGAAATCCAAGTTTTTCTTCTGGCCAAGATTCTCCAGTAAAGGTGCTTAGTCAGAAGAAAATATCAACAATACTTGAATTTAGGCCAAGGCCAGTATCCGAAGACCAAACCAAAACCTACAATTAGTCATACAAATATAACTTAAAAGTGAATGTTACTAAGATTTTGTATGCTTTAATTTTTTTTCTGCCTTTTTAAACAATTATGTTGCTGTGTTGTGCTCGAAAAAAAAATTCTAAACTTGACTTGGGGGAAGGGGTAGAGCATGATTTTCTTTTTTTTTTTAATAATAGCTTTTTTATTTTCAAAATATAAAGATAGTTTTCAACATTCACCCTTGCAAAACTTTGTGTTCCAAATTTTTCTCCTTCCCTTTTCCCCACCCACTCTCCTAGACAGCAAGCAATCTTAAACATGTACAATTCGTCTATACGTATTTCCACATTTATTATGCTGCACAAGAAAAATCAGATTAAAAAGGGAAAAAATGAGAATGAAAACCAAAAACATAAAAATACTATGTTGTAATCCACATTCAGTCTCCATAGTACATCCTCTCTGGATACAGATGGCTCTCTCTATCACAAGTCTATTGGAATTGCCCTGAATCACCTCATTGTTGAAAAGAGCCAAGTCCATCACAGTTAATTGTAACTTAATCTTCTTGTTGTTGTGTACAATGTTCTCTTGATTCTACTCACTTCACTTAGCATCCAGAACGAGATTTTGAAAAAGCAACAAACATTTATTAAGCTTCTACAAGGCTTAATTCTGGAATAAAAAGGAGAAAACAAAACAGCCCTTGCTCACCAACAGCAGGCAGCTTACATTCGACCTAGAGTTTTTGGAGATTTGTTCAATGTGTTTGCTATTTTAGGGAAAGTAGTTCCCCACCAAGAATGGTAAATAAAGCTTAGGATTTTGTCCCTTACTGAAAAGAACCAAGCACAATAAAATATTCCATCTGAGGAGAGATCAGTGTCACTTAACCATCCGAGGACCAAAGACTACAATTGTCGATTGAAGAGCAATGGCAAGAGACCAGTGGATCATTGATAAGCTGAAGCCTAAGAAGAGTGCTAAAGCCAAGCAATGGAACCCACCTTGCTTGGCTTTAGCACTCTTCTTAGGCTTCAGCTTATCAATGAATTGAGTCTACTAGCTGACTATTGAGGAGAATCACACTAATAGGGATTCATTATTTAATATCTAAGACTATAGACACCCACTGAGTCACTTCTTAGATCTCTGGGAGTAGTAACAGCACTACTCTGAGGATCTAAGCAGCTAGTGGTGGTGAATTGGATGACTAAACTCTCAAGGGGAATTAAATATGGATTTATTTTGTATGGCTCTGCTTTTTTTTAAATTTTTTTTATTTTAAGCTTTTTATTTGTATAACATATGTATGGGTAATTCCCCAACCTTGATCTTTACAAAGCTTTCCAATACAAATTTTACCCCCAGTCCCCTCCCCTCCCCTAGATGGCAGGAAGTCCACTACATGTTAATAATGTTGAAATGCTTGAGAAGTTATGCAAGAAAAATCCTATCTACAAGAAAAAAAAAAGAATCAGAGAAAGGCAACACAATGCAAGCAAATGTCAATAGAGATCATGAAAATGTTACGTTGTGGTCCATATTTCATGTCCCTCTTTCTGGGTGTATATGGTTTTCTTCAGTGAACAACTGGAACTGGTTTGAGACAATTCTTTGTTGCAGAGAGCCATGTCCATCAGAATTGATCATCATGTAATACTGTTGTTGCTGTGCATGATGATTTCCTGGTTCTGCTCGTTTCACTCAGCATCAGTTCATGCAAGTCTCTCCAGGCCTCTCTGAAATCGTCCTGCTGGTCATTTCTTACAGAACAATAATATTCCATAACATTCATATACCATAATTTATTCAGCCACTCTCCAATTGATGGGCATTCACTCAGTTTCCAGTTTCTAGCCACTACAAAAAGGGCTGCCACAAACATTCTTGCACATGTGGGGCCCTTTCCCTCCTCTAAGATCTCTTTGGGATATAGGCCCAGTGGCTCTGCTTTTTTTTTAACAAAGATTTTCTTTTAATGAAAAAAATTATAAAGAGCTATGAGAAAAAAAGGAAGGAAGAAAAGAAGGAAGGAAGTGCTAAAACACTATTCCATCCACATATCCATATTCAAGATATGGAGGTGAAAAGTAGCAGGAAGACAGATTTTTGCTGAAATTCTGAATTGTAAGATGGTGGTAATATGAAATAAATATTAAACCTTTTACCTCAGTGATGCCACTTTAGAATATGAATAGAAAACTGAAATAATTAGGGATGGAAGAAGAAGAAGAAGAAGGAGAAGGAGAAGGAGGAGGAGGAGGAGAATTTTGCTGAAGGGAAATCAAATCCAAGTGATTTAGGTACTTATTTTTTTCCCAAGAAACTATGCTACCGTGCTCTATTTTTTCAAAGATTCCAATGACCCAACTCTTTTGCCATTAACACAAATTTCTACATGATACTCTATGCACTGAGTAAAACAGGTTTTCAGGATCCAAACTAGTAGATAATTGGGACCTGTATACTTTGTAAATATTCCTGGCAGTGTTTGCCAGTCTCAAGTTTTGAAAACATTAAGTAAGATATAGATATTTATAGAAAATATGTAACCGGTTTGCTTTGCAGCAAGATGGGTTGACCATTTACCTTTCTATCTATTCCCAAGGTTAAATACCTTGAATCAATTGTGTCAATACCCCTCAAGTATGAGGCTTGAGCTGAGAAATAAACTGCCAGACCCTACTAACAGGAAATTCTTTCCAGCTTTTGAATATATGATCCCAAGGAAGGTTCAAACAATCTGTGTATTGGACAGGGAATACACAAGCAGAAACATATGATACATCATCAACACAATCGTTCCGGGTAGGCACCCACCAGCATTTAGTAACCAGGAAATTGCCTGACATATAATTTAGGACTAATTAACTGCCCAGCCAAAGTATCATGAGTCAACAAAAATCCTGCCCTAATCAGTTCACAACACCAAGGACTAGTTAGCAAGTGATCAAGGGCAGTGTGAACAATGAAGCCTGGAAGATTGACATAGAGTAATAGGAGATGTCTGTTTAGGTGTGACTTAGGAACACCTGAGTTAAACAAACAGAAGTACAAAGTAGGGCAAGATACAACATCAATAAAAGCAGTGGGAAGCTCCAACTATAGCTCCAATTGGGGCAGCTAGGTGGCACATGGATAAATCACCAGTCCTGCAATCAGGAGGACCTGAGTTCAAATGTGAGCAGTGCCATCCTGGACAAATCACGTTAACTGCCTGACCAAACAATAAAAAAAAAAAAAAAGTAGCTCCATGGATTTCTGGATCGCTCCATAAGAAAAGACACTTTTAGAAATATTTATTGAATTGAGGGAGTGTCAATCCGTAGATCAGTCGGTGGATAAAGAAATTGGCAAGGATGAAGCCAGAAAAAGAAGAAAAAGGAAAACAAGAAGGGAATTGGAACATTTTGTAAATGTACAGAAGAGAACAGAAGGGAAATACTATCTAAGAAGACACACAGAGAAGCAGGAAAACTTGGAAAATAAAACTGAATTTATTATATACTTTTTTCCAAAAGCATGTATATGGATTTGTGATTTATGCTTTTGTTTATAATCTTTTTTTAATGTTCTGTTTTGTGTATAGGAATGCTCACTGGGAGACATCTGTTAAGTTTAGAATTAAAAATTTTAATTTAATTTAAAAGTTTTCAGTAAAAATGAGGCAAGGTCTTCAGCCAAGATAGTCAAGAAAGAGGTAAGGAGAGAACAATTTCAGAACATCTAATGTGGTGAGTAATATTGAGAATCCATTTGCTGCTGTTCAGTCATTTCATGACCCCATTTGAAAAGCACTAATTTGCTTTAGTAAGGGTCCATTACATAAGGGGTTTCTTAATCTTTTTTGTGCCTTGGAACCTTTTAGAGTTGGGCAAAACCTATTAACTACTTCTTAGAATATTGTTTTAAATATATGACATAAAGGATTATAAAGGAAACCAATTAAATTGAAATTCAATTATCAAAAAAAAATTTTTAATGTCACATGGAATATTATTGTTTTTTGGGAAATAATGAGCAAGATGCTCCCAGAAACACACACACACACACACACACACACACACACACACACACACACACACTCCTGGAAAGTCTTCCATGCACTCAAGCAAAGTGAAATGTACTGTATTTAAAGTAATAGCCACGCTCTGGGATGACCAGCTGTAAATGACTTTGCTATTCTCAATAATACAATCATCCATGACTATTCTGAAGGATTTATAATGAAAATCCCATCCATACCAGAGAAGGAATTGATTGTGTCTGAATACAGATTGAAGCATTCTCTCTTTATCTCTTTCTTTTTAAACAGTTTTTCATGAGGGTTTTTATTTTCATTAGGATGAGAAATCTGCTTTCTTTTACAGCTTGATTTGTATGGAAATGTTAAAATGTTTAGAGAACCTAAAATTCAAAAATTTTAAAAACAAATGCAAAAAAAGTTTTTTGAATGTAACTGGGGAAACATTAAATAAATAAAATAAAACAACAATTACAACAACAATGAAACTTCACAGACTCCAGGTTGAGAATCCTTGGTTTGGAGAATATAAATTTGTAGAGCAGTCAACTTTCTCTAGAGCCATTCAGCAGTATGTGATTAGGGGCAGAGGAAGTAGATAGTGGAAGTAATCCAGATTTGGGTCTTGGAAGGCATGAGAAGTCCCTTTTAACGTTTGACATTTTTGATTATTCATAGTGATCCTCAATTTTCTCCAATATATCCCTGTAATTTATATGGCTTTCTAAATGGAATTTCCCACCTATTTTTTGCAAAGGAAAATTGACTAGCTTAAAAGAAAATAAATAGACAAAATCCAAATGTTGTGCGTAGCTCCCCCAAATGGACTAAGAACCAGGGTTTGAAATCAAACCTTTGCATCTTAAATGAGCTCTAAAGACTGTCCCCTTTTTGCCTCCCCCAAAGACTCTGGCTTACAGACCTGGGGCTGATTTTCCAGAGGTCAGTTTCTCTCTTTGGATTATTGCCTTCACCCTAGAGTAAAATTCTGGAAAAATCTGAATAAAGCTTACAAATGCTTAGTGCCTAGATTTCCCCAGAAGTGCATATAAGACTGTTCAATCCCCAAATGGACACAACATCAGTACAATGTTTATGTAAAGGATAAAAAAAATCATTTTATCCATCAAAAAATGTATAAAATGAAAAAGACTCAAGTTGTCTTTGAACAAATATAGAAATAAAATGCTCCAACAACCCATTATCTTGATTAAACTTTTCTAAGAAGATAAAGACACTTTATGGGACTGTGGGACAAACTTCCTATATTCCTTGTGTCACACAAACCATTCACAGTAATGTTGTGAAGAACTGGCAAAGTTCATGTGTCATGGGCCCTGATAGCATGATATTAATTCTTCAGGTTCAGGGAAGGAAAGATAAAGATGGATGTTTCCTCATGAGCTTTTCCTCATGAGTTTCCTCTTGAGATTTTCCAAATCTTGAGTTGACACAGGTTGATTATTGGGAGGAGTTTCTTGTTTCCTATCAGGTACACTACTTCTAGGAGAAACCCCAATCCAATCCAACAATTCATAAATTCTACAAAGTGTTTTTGCCCTTCTGGAGAATTATTTAGGGAGTAGATTGTTGTTTCATGTTTGAATATTTGCTAATGTGGATGTGTGACTTTTTTGTGTATTTTGAGAATCTTTTTTGATAGAGAAAACAAATACCAGTTCAATACTCCATATTAACTTTGCCCATTGGGTACATTTTGTAGAAGAAACTGTAATAATCCATTTTATTTTCTAATTATTTTTTGTAATAATCCATGTTAGAGAGGACCTAAATAGTGCCATATTGTAGCTGAGAGAAGTTTCCCAAGGCCTTCTTCAGTCACAGAGAATGCATAAGTATTAACCAGGAGCTTGTTAGTCACATATGTCCTTTAGTAAAAAGCCATAGCAGTTTCCCAATGGAAGGATCAGAACATATGCCTTGTTCCATAGGAAGTGCTAGAGTCTAACTCCTGATGCAGATGAGAATGAATAATTCTAATCTTGGGGGTGGGGTGAGAATGAATAATCTTGAATGAGAAGTTTTTCCTTAAAAGCTATGAAAATTTCTAGGAACATATTTCAAGTCAATAACAAAAAAATGACCCCATATGCAGCAAATTTTTATAGCTGGAGTTTTTGTGGTAGCAAAGGGGAATGCCTGAATAAATTGTGATATATAAGTGTAATTGAATGTTACTATACTATAGGAAACAACTAAGATGAATACAAAGAAGCATGGAAAGACTTATATGGACTGATGCAAAATGAAATAAGCAGAGTCAGAAAAATAGAAAACACTAAAATAATGTATATAGGAAGAACAATAACCACAAAGTAATTAAAAGTGAATATTGTAAAATCACGAAAAATAAGCTTGGCCCCAAAGAAAATATATGAGGAGAAAAATCCTTCTTCTTTGCAAAGATTAGAGTCCATGGGTGTGAAACACTATGTAATATATGAAGTACACAATTGTTATGTTAATTAGTATTTATTAATATAATTAATTATTAATGTGACATTAGAAATTTTCCATTTTTGATCAGTTTTGCTGGATTTTTCTTTTTTTCTTAAAAATTTCTTAGTTAAATTGGGAAATCATCTTTACATTTAATGGTTCTGATAAAGGCCTCATTTCTAAAACATAGAGAATTGTCTCATATATATAAGAATTCAAGCCACTCTTCAATAGATAAGTGGTCAAGGGATATGAAGAGACAATTTTCAGATGATGAAATTAAAACCATCTCTAGTCTTATGAAAAGTTGCTCCAAATCACTATTGATCAGAGAAATGCAAATTAAGACAACTCTGAGATACCACTACACACCTGTCAGATTGGCTAAAATGACAGGAAAAGATAACAATGAATGTGGGAGGGGATGTGGGAAAACTGGGACACTAATACATTGTTGGTGGAACTGTGAATGGATCCAACCATTCTGGAGAGCAATTTGGAGCTATGCTCAAAAAGTTGTCAAACTGTGCATACCCTTTGACCCAGCAGTGTTTCTATTGGGCCTATATCCCAAAGAGATCTTAGAGGAGGGAAAGGGACCCACCTGTGCAAGAATGTTTGTGGCAGCCCTTTTTGTAGTGGCTAGAAACTGGAAGCTGAATGGAAGCCCATCAATTGGAGAGTGGCTGAATAAATTATGGTATATGAATGTTATGGAATATTATTGCTCTGTAAGAAACAACCAGCAGGATGATTTCAGCGAGGCCTGGAGAGACTTGCATGAACTGATGCTGAGTGAAACGAGCAGAACCAGGAGATCATCATACACAGCAACAACAGTATTACATGATGATCAATTCTGATGGACATGGCTCTCTGCAACAAAGAATTGTCTCAAACCAGTTCCAATTGTTCACTGAAGAAGACCATATACACCCAGAGAGGGGGATATGAAATGTGGACCACAACATAACATTTTCATGCTCTCTATAGATGTTTGCTTGCATTGGGTTTCCTTTCTCTGATTTTCTTTTTTTTTTCTTGTGGAGAGGATTTTTCTTGCACAACTTGTCAAGTATTTCAACATTATTAATATGTAGTAGACTTCCTGCCATCTAGGGGAGGGGAGGAGACTGGGGGTAAAATTTGTAACGGAAAGCTTTGTAAAGATCAATGCTGGGGAACTACCCATACATATGTTATACAAATAAAAAGCTTTAATAAAAAAAATTTCTTAGTTAAAAATGTCTTTTTGAGAGGCCAGAGGGGAAGGATACAGGGGGAAAATCTAAATGATGTAAAAATAAAAATATCAATAAAATATATTTTTAAAAATAGAATGATATTAAAACTATCCCTGAGATTTAATTGTCTTATGACACTATATCTCTTGATGTTGACATGGTTTTTTTATTACCTGAGTACAAAATAATTATGAGGCATTCCAACTATCCTCTGAAGCTTGACCTGCAGACCATTATGGATGCACAGAATCAGCACAGCTGAGCTGAGCTGAACTTAATCAATACAGTATTTTCATTTTTATCCTGTATCCATCTATGGTTAAGTAAACCTTTTTAAATGGTGTCAAGTGTTTGAGAAATGTCTAATTTCATTCTATAATCTCACCAGGAAATTGGCTACTAAGTCAGGTCTTTCCTACAACACATGCCAAATTCTGGTTTAAGAGACTGTCATAATTACCAGAGTGAAAACATACCCGGCCAGGTAGTGTGAGAAAAGTTTGATTTCATTCTCCTTGGGATTATGCTGAATCCAGATTATATGAGCTAATAGTAGGAACTCTATAATAAAAAAAGATTAATGATGTTGAGAGGATGTAGAAAGAAGTTAAGGGAATTCCTTTTTTTTTTTTTTGAAAGTTTTTTATTTTCAAAACATTTGCACGGATAATTTTTCAACATTGACCCTTGCATAGCCTCGTGTTCCAAATTTTCCCCTCCTCCTTACTCCCTCCCCTGGATGGCAAGCAATCCAATATGTTATACATATTAAAATATATGTTAAATCCAATATTCATAAACATATTTATGCAATTCTCTTGCTGTATAAGAAAAATCAGATCAAAAAGGAAAGAAAATGAGTAAGAAAACAAAATGCAAGCGAACAACAACAAAAAAGTTGAAAATGCTATGTTGTGATCCACATTCAGTTCCCACAATCCTCTCTCTGGGTGTAGATGGCTCTCTTCATCACAAGATCATTGGAACTGGCCTCAATCATCTCATTGTTGGAAAGAGTCACGTTTATCAGAATTGATCGTCATATAATATTGCTCTTGCAGTGTACAGTGATCCTGATTCTGCTCAGTTCACTTAGCATCAGTTCATGTAAGTCTCTCCAAGTCTTTCTGAAATCAACCTGCTGATCGTTTCAGCAGCAGTCAGCAGCAGCAGCAGCAGCCAGCAGCAGCAGTCAGCAACCAGTAGGAATAGTCAGCAGCCAGCAGCAGCAGCAGCAGCAGTAGCCAGCAGTTAGCAACCAGTAGGAATAGTCAGCAGCCCGCAGCAGCAGCAGCAGCAGCAGTAGTAACAGTGTCTGCTGGGAAGCCACTGTTCCAGCAGATTTGCTGGACCCAGCCCAGCAGTGTATTGAATCTACCTACCAGTCAGCTGGTTCATCAGACCTAGCAAAGAGCCAAGGAACATGAGAAAGAGGTTTTCTTCCAAGAGATGCTTGCTCTACAGCAGAGTAACTGGGGACTCTGAAAGGAGAAAAACAGTATGTGGTAATCAGTATCCTGTGCACTTTTTTCACCTTAATTTTGAGTCCATTCTCCCCCAGGAATCTTGTGTGTATATATAAAAGGGTGAGTGCCCCTGAATTTTGGAGATTTTTTTAAATTTCTAGTCTTGCTGTGCTGTTTGATAATAATATAGAGTATTAGATTCAAATTTTTACTGTTTTGCTGAGAAGAGCTAAGTCTATCACAAATGATCATCACACAATCTTGCAATTGCTATATACAATGTTTTCCTGGTTCTGCAGATATACTCAGCATCAGTTCACATAAAATCTTTCCAGGTTTTTCTAAAATCTGCCTGTTCATCATTTTTATACAACAATAATATTCTGTTATATTCATACACCATAACTTATCCAGCCATTCCCTAATTGATGGGCATTTACTCAATTTCCAATTCCTTGACAACACAAAAAGAGCTGCTACAAAAGGTTTTGCACATGTGGGTCATTTTCCCTTTTTTAAGATCTCATGGGATACAAAACCTATAGTAGCACTGCTGGATCAAAGGGTGTATACTCAGTTTTATAGCCTTTTGGGCATAAATTGCTCTCCAGAATGACTGGACCAGTTTACAACTCTACCAACAATGCATTAGTATTCCAGTTTTCCCACTTCCCCTCCAACAGTAAATATGGATTTAAAAATTAGTTGATTAATTTGTTTGATTAGTTGATTAACATGGGGGAGCACACTAAATAGGGGATCATGAATGGAACTACTAGGAAGTTTACTTCCTCAGGGTTACCCCAACTCCTATGGGGAATAAGCATAGCAGCTGACCTCTAGGACCAAACTTGCAAGCCAATTTCGAGTTGAGAGAATAAGCACAGAATGGGTGCTACATTCTCATGGAGATTACAGTTTATTAGGAGGTATATTTTAAAAATTATAATACAAAACATAACATGAATACAAGAGCAGTGCAATGTGCTTTCCAAGATCCAAAACTGAAAACTATTACAAAAAGAATAAATAGTATAATTTTATACTCGGTTCAGGGGACATAATGACCCCTCCTGCCAAATTGCATTAGGTAGGCAAGAATACTAGATGTGAAATTTGTATTTAGTTCTAGAAGAATGCTTTAAGAAAGGACAATGAAAAAATTAAACACATTCAAAGTAAGGTAGGATGGGTGTGGTGAGGTGACCTAAAACTTTGTTATATAAGCAATAATTGAGGAAAAGAGAAATGTACAACTTGGCGAAGATTCAAAAGTTATACGATCATGATCTTTAAATAGCTGAAGAGATGTCATGAGAAAAGTGATTCAACCTTGTTCTGCTTCAAACACAGAGCACAATCAGTCTAAGTAGTACCTAGGATTTCAAGCCTGAAGTATTTTGCACAAGGCTCTTCTAAATAGAGGAGAGAATGATACTGGAAGTCCCATGCCTATTTAAGGGGTGAGAAATTATACACACACACACACATATTATATATATATGCATATATATATAATATGTGTGTATATATGTATATGCATATGTATGTATGTGTTTGTATATATGTATCTATATGATTCCCGACGATTTTATGGGAGAAATTTGTGAAGATAGGAAAAAATTACTTTCAGAAGAGAAGCTGGCCCTCAACATGCCCTTGATTTCCTTAGCAACTTTGGAAGATTTTCCATTGGGTAAGATGGAGCCTTTCTCTTGGTTGGGCTGAGATTCCCATTCCCAGTAGTATTCCTGTATTTTCTCATAAATTCTAATATGTATTTGATTCCTTTTTTTTAGGTTTACTTGAATACATGAGTTTACTTACTATTCTTTGATTCCTGGGCATGTTGTCTCACCCATTAGACTTAGCTCCTTGAGAGCAGGGGCAGGTTTTTTTTTTGTTGTTGTTTTGTTTTTTTGCCTTTATTTGTATCCTTAGTGCTCAGCACTGCCTAGTACATGGTAGATGTTTATAAACGTTTGTTGATCGATGGAATTGTGATGATCTTTTGCGTAACCCGCATTTGATGAAAAGGGGTAAAGTCTGTTGGTGTAACCAACCAGATGGCATCAATTAATTTTTTAAAAGCAAGTTTAAATGAAATGTTTCAAACCAGTGCCAATTGTTCAGTGAAGACAGACATATACACCCAGAGAGAGGGATGTGAAATGTGGACCACAACATAACATTTTCATGCTCTCTATTGAGGTTTGCTTGCATTGTGTTTCCTTTCTCTAATTTTTCTTACTTGTAGATACGATTTTTCTTGCACAACAATGATAGGTGTGGAAATATGTATACATATATTCGATTTGTCAAGTATTTTTAACATAGTTAACATGTAGTGGATTTCCTGCCATCTAGGGGAGGGGTAGGGAGTTGGGGGGAAAATCTGTAACAGAAAGCTATGTAAGGATTAGTGTTGAAGAATTGCCCATACATATGTTTTGCAAATAAAAAAATAAATTAAAAAAAACAACCCCCCCCCAAAAAAAGCAAGTTTATTGGAAACATCAATAGCTAATCATGGTTAACATTTATATACCATGTAAGGTTTGCAAAGTGCTTGCAAATATTTTATCTTTATGACAACACTGGGAAATAGGTGTTATTATCTCACTTTTACAAATGAGGAAACTGAGTCACAGAGAGGATGCAGCCTTCCCAGGGTCATACAACTAGTAAACTTGAAGTTTACATTAAAAGATAGTGGCTAGGAAAATTGTCGGCCTTAAAAATTGCATCCTAGCCCAGAAATAGGTGAGCATATGAATCTAAATCTAGTCCAAAACCTTTTCTGAGGATAAAAGTGCGGTCAGCCTTGGGGCCCCTTCCCCCACTCTCTTCCAGGCAGGGCTCAGAGTGGGGGGAAGATGCTGGGGCAATCTGTCTCTGCTTACGCGGGCAGGGGTCACACACCCCACATACGGTAGAACTTCCTAGAATTCGTGGTCTAAACAACAGAACGGGCTGCTTGGAAGTTCCTGAGACTTTTCTCACTACAAGCGCTCAAGCAGAGGCCGGTTGATATTGGGCGCTCGTGAGGGAGGCACAGCAGCTTGGGCACCGGCTCCTTCTGCCAAGGAAGGGAAGCCGGAAAATCACGGAGATTACAGGGGAAGGATGAAGGGGCGGGGCTTGGTGGGAGAAAGGGAGGGGTGGGGGGAGGCTGGCTCGCTGCTCGGGACGGAAACGCGCCCGTAGTGGTGCGTGCCGTGACGTCACCGCGCCCGTAGTGGTGCGTGCCGTGACGTCACCGCGCCCATGGCGCGGAAAGGAGGCGGAGCCGAGCCTGCAGATGTTTGAGGGTCGCCGGAGGCTGGGTCTCGGATCCGAGAGCAGTGAGTCCGGCCGGGACGGACTGGATCACGGCAGAGGAGCTCCCGGGGAAGTGGAAGGTCCACCCACGTTTGGAGCTAGCGCCAGCGCTCTTCGCTTCCTCTTCGCCGAGGCCCCTCCTCCCTCCATCCCCGACCATGGAATTCCCGGACCTGGGAGCTCACTGCTCGGAACCGACCTGTCAGCGCCTGGGTGAGGGGCGGGGCCTAGACGCGGTTCGGTAGGGGGCGGGGTCAGATGGGTGGGGCCTGGACTAGAAGGCAGGTTTTACGCCCGGCCTGGGGCTGCGTGTGGTTGGGGTCTGCTGAGGAGTGGGACGGGTACGGACTTCCGGGATTGAGGAGTGGGAGGTACCTAGAGGAAGTGTGGTGGCTAAAGAGATTAAATAAATCCCAAAGCTCTGCTGAATGCGTTGTGTATGTGTATATATGTATATGTGCGCGTGCATATATGTGGGTGTGTGTATGTGTACATTGCACGCGTGCATGTGTGTAAATGCATGTGTATACATATGTACATGTGTGCATATCTAAGTGTGTATGTGTGCACAGAATGCATATACATGCATGCATGCGGTATGTGTGTGTACATATATATACACATATAAACAGGTATAAAATGCAGCTGGAGAGGGACATGCTGTGAATTGGTGGTATAGGGAGTGGGGGGTATAGTGATGGGCCTAGAAAAGGGGAAGGCTGAGTTTAGGTGGAGGGGGTGGATGACATAAAACTCAGGGGCATTGAACCAAAAAAAGGAGTTTAGGTGGCCCTGTTGAGGCATGGCTTAGCATTAGGACTTTCAGAGAGGTCCAAGCCTCCTTCCCTCCCTGCAGATTTCCTTCCTCTCAAGTGTGACGCCTGCTCTGGCATATTCTGCGCAGACCACGTGGCGTATGACCAGCATCACTGTGGCTCTGCTTACCAAAAGGTGAGTGTAGGGCTTGGTTGGGACCACTGCCTTTTTTGGAGGGTGAGGGAGGAGGATTGGAAAAAACAGAACTGTATTGACAGTGTTCTTCGGCAGCATCGCCTTCATTTCTCTCCCTTGACTCTGGCTCTTTTATCTCTGTGATCACGGCTGTCTCGGAGGGTTCCTTTTTATCCTTTCCCCACCCAAATAGGATTTCTCCAGGCTTTTTCTCCATATACTTTGACCCTTGATGATTTCATTGGCTCCCTTGCCTTCAGGCATTACTTATATGAGAACCATTTCCCTATCTGTAGCCTTATTAGTCCTGATGGATGCCTTCTCCATTTTTCTCTGAGTCACCCAAGCTTGATCAATTTTCTCTGGCTCTTCCCCCTTTTTAGTCCCTCCCATTTATTCAGTCCACTAGCTCTATCAAATCTGCTTCTAAAATATCTCTCAGCTATCTACGCTTTCTCTTATTACTTCCACTTGTCCAGACCCTCATTGCTAGTCAACTAGCCTAATTGGTTGTTGCCTTCATTATCTCCCCCCTCTACTGTCCTACATCATCTTATGCTGGGTAAGTCTTCCTAAAATTCATTACTAGTCATGCATTTCTCATTGTTCAGTTTTCCGATTCTGATATTCAAAAGCCTGACGTTCATAATCCTCCAACCTACTTTTCTAGTCGTGACTTCCACTAAGGTCACGTATCGTATCGGATCTATCCCGGACATTGCCACTTATGGGTTAGATTGCTGCTGCCCCTCTCTCCCCAAATTGTTTAAATCTTGCCTATTCTTCAGTACCCAGTTAAAATGTCACTTCCTGCATGAAGATTTGATATCTTCAGCTAGATACCTCTTTTCTCTAAATCCTTATAGATCTCTTTATATGTCTTTTATGGCATTGCTCAAATTCGTCTTGCATTGTGATTTGTGTTTACAACTCATCATTCATGTTGCATTTATGCAGTGCCTTAAGGTTTTCAAAGAAGTTTAGGGAGATTCTCATGTGACCTTGGGAAATACGGTGCTATTATCATTCCTATTTTATAGATTGAGGAAACTGAAGCTGCCACAATTTAACTGACTTGTGCAAGGTCACACTGCTTAATACCTGAGGTCGAATTTGAACTGAGGACTTTATGACTCCAGGTCTAGTTCTCTACCCACTGTATCACCCAGACACTCGTCATATTTCTCGAGGATACACATAGCTGTGTCTCACAGTATACCTAGTATGGTTTGTCATACGTAGCCGGGCCTGTGAATGTATCTTCTTATTTTATCTAAACTTGAGGCTGTGTCAGGGCTGTTGTTGCAGGGGGGAAGGGTTCCCAGAGTCCACACTCCACATCCTGGGGCTTTACTTTTAAGCAGATAGCATAAACAGCGCCTTTCCTTCTCTTTGCTGGCTGTAGGATGTTCAGGTGCCTGTGTGCCCACTGTGCAATGTACCAGTGCCTGTGGCAAGAGGGGAATCCCCTGACCGTGCTGTGGGGGAGCATATAGACAGGGACTGCCGATCCGACCCAGCCCAACGCAAACGTAAGGTGAGGTTCGCCTGTGTGACAGGAGCGGATGAGGGAGAAAAAGAGGTCTTTGTTGTAAAGTGTCTTCCCTCTGCCCCCTTAGATCTTCACCAATAAGTGTACCCGCCCCGGCTGCCGGCAACGGGAAATGATGGAGTTGACTTGTGAACGATGCGGCCGAAACTTCTGTCTCAAGCACAGGCACCCGCTAGACCACGAGTGCCCTGGGCACAGACTGCCTTCCAGCCAGCCCGGGTAACTCGAGGAGTGTGCTTTCCTCAGGGACCCCCACTCCCCTGAACTTCAGGCACTCCCCAACTGCCCCGTACTCCCTTTGGGTTGGGAAGCTGTAGAGGTTCCCTAGAACTACAGGACCCTCCCCCTCCAGTGGAGTACTTCTCTTGGGTTGCTGGCTCTCACCTCCTCCTCCTGCTAACTCCTTGGAGGAGAGGTAGCTGGGAAGGTGACTGGTTCCTGGGGTGTATGTAGAAGGTATCTCTCCCCTGCAGACACGCTGCTATCTCCAGCGCCCAGGGTTTAGGTTCTAGCACCCCCCCTGAGCCTGGCCCAGGGCTGGCTAGAACCTCACCCCCCTCTGGCAGCAGGTATGTATGTCTCCGCTCCCCCCCACCTCATTTCTCACCTGTGCTCCCATCCCCGTGCTACGTTTTTCTCCTCTCTCCTAGAGCTGCTGAATCACCGACTCATGCCTTACAGAATGGCCTGGTGAGTTGAGATAGGAACCCGAGAGGGGGAAGTGAATGGGTGGTGAGTAAGAGCAGGATGAGTGACTTGTCTTTCTTGGCAGAGCGAGGATGAAGCCCTGCAGCAGGCGCTGATCCTGTCTCTGACTGAGGCTAAGTCTGTGGCTCCCAGGTACTTGCTCTGAGAACTGGGGAGGCATGGGGGGGGCAAGGGAGGTGCTTGGGGGGGGGCACTGAAGGGGCTAAGGATCCTGCCTCAAGCTGACCCTCGACTCTCAGGACTCAAGAGGAAGAAGACTTAGCCCTGGCCCAAGCACTGTCAGCCAGTGAGGAAGAGTACCGAAAGCAGCAGGTACTGGGCTAACCTGGAACAGAGAGGGGAGGGGTCTCTGTGCAGGCTCTACCCTGGGGCTACCCCTAACTCTGCCCCTCCCTTCTCTCTCTCCCCTTTCCCTGCTCCAGGCCCAAAGCCGAAGCCCGAAACCCTCCAACTGCAGCCTTTGTTAGGCCCGGGAGTGGGGAGGGTGGCTCAGCTTAGAGGGGCTGTGGCCCTCACACTTCCAGGGTCCCCTGGAAGAGGCTCGAAGCTCAAAGCAAGAATGACAGTGGGAATCCAGGAAGAACATACCGGGAGTGCCTGAGCTCGAGGTGGAGGGAAGCCCTACTGTTTACGCATGTCTGGTGGGGGAAGGTGGAGCCTGGCTTGGAGAGAAACAGCCAGCCTCTCCCCCCGCCCCCTCTTTCTTTCTCTGTCCCCCTTGGAGGGGCTTTCCTGGAGCTGTGGTCTCTGTCCCTTGAGCCGGTGAGCAGGCAGATCGGACTTGGAAAGGAATAAAGCGTCTTACCAAATGCTGGTACCCTTCTGCTTACGGCTCTTTCTCAAGCTCTCTACAAAGGCAGAAGGGAGCTTGGCTTTCACTCCATATTTTATTTCTGAGGTCCCATTCCCCCTGAAGGGGGAGGGGGAGGTATGGCCTTCCATAGTGTACCCCAGGGACAGGGCAAAGTGGGGTGATGAGCCGGATGTCATGATGGCGGGGTTCCCCTAAGCCTCTGTTAGGGCTCTGGGGGCCGAGGGCCCCCTTTTGGCGCCTGGCCCCTGGCATCTGCAGCTTCCTCCTCCTGGCCCTGTTGCTGCAGTTGCCACATGTCAGCATAAACCCCTCCTCGGGCCAGCAGTGCCTCGTGCCTAGGATGGGCAGGGAAAGAATAAAGGTCAGGACTGAGCAGCAGTGACCGCCTTGCCCCCAGAGCCTTCCCGCTTTCTGACCCCCCGAGAACAGTACTAGGAAGGCACTTCCACGGTTGGTGCGCTCGCTGGTTCTGCTGAACTTCTTTCCTTACTTTTTAAACAAGAGACGCCTCTGTGAGACAAGAACAAAGAGAAACTGCGCCCTTTACCTTCCTCTTTCTACAATGCAGCCGTCCTTGAGCACTAGAATCTGGTCAGCGTTGACCACTGTCGATAACCTGGGGAGTCAGAGAAACCGGTGGGCACACACTCTGGGGGAGAGTGCCCCGCGCCCCCACCGCCCACTCCCATACCTGTGGGCCACCACGATGGTGGTGCGAAGGGCGCAGACTTTGCCCAGGGAGGCCTGGATGGCTCTCTCAGTCGACGTGTCCAGTGCTGAGGTTGCCTGTGAACCAGAAGTTAGCATGCTGACCTCTGCCGGACGGGGGTTAGGGAGGCGGCCCGAGGGGCCGGAGCTGGGCCACTAGAGGGAACCCTGAGGTGGTCCCGTGAGCCCTGGAGGGAAGGGCTGACAAGGTGCAGCTGCCCGGGCCAAGGGAGTCTCACCTCGTCCAGAAGAATGATGTCCGGAGCCTTGAGGATGGTGCGGGCGATGGCCACCCGCTGCTTCTCCCCTCCACTCAGCTTCAGCCCGCGCTCGCCCACCTGGGTCTGGTAGCCTGAGGACACCCCCAGCCCAGAGCACGCACTTGGGAGTCCTTCCTGCTGGGAGCAGGGCTCCCCCCCCCCGCCCCCTCCCCTGTTATCTTTCATTCTCTCATTTACACGTCATCTTCCCATTACAACGTGTGCCCCTCATTCATTTAGCACGTGTGTGCCAAGGGCAGCCAGGTAGAGGGGCTGGCCCGAGGTCAGGGAGGGCAGCCTTCCTGAGTTCAAACCACTCTCCCCACTCGCCTCAGTTTCCTCCTCTGTAAAATGGCTGGGAAGGAAGCGGCCAACGACTCCACTCTGTCTTCCAAGAGTTGGACACGGCCGAAATGTGCCCCGCACCGTGTTCACTCATGTGACTCCCCCACAGCCCGGCGCAGTTTTACAGGTGAGGAACCTGAGGTCAACAGAGGCTGCACGCTGCCCCGGGCACACCCGAACTCGGGTCCCTGGGCCCTAGGTCAGCGCTCTGTGCACCTGCCAGCTAACCCAGCACCAGGCACTCAGGATGTGCCAGGCACAGCCAGTTCTGGGGGCCCCACCTTCAGGGAAAGCCAGGATGGCACCATGGATGCCAGCAGCCTGGGCGGCAGCTTCCACCTCAGGGTCTGAAGCTGTGATGCGGCCGTATCGGATGTTGTTGGCAATGGTGTCGTTGAAGAGGACCGTGTCCTGGGGCACGACGCCAATGTGGGAGCGCAGCGACGCTTGGGTCACCTGAAGCCAAGAGAGCGGCCGTCCTGGTCGTGCCCGGGCCCGCTCTGTCAGACGACAGCGCCGCCGCCCCAAGTGGCCTCTGCCCCTCTTCTGCTCTCACCTGGGAGATGTCCTGCCCGTCTATGCGGATGTGCCCGGAGCTGACGTCATAGAAGCGGAAGAGCAGGCGCAGAACGGTGCTCTTCCCCGCCCCGGAGGGCCCCACCTGCCACATGAGAAGGGACGGAAGGCGCTGAGCCCGAGAGGCTGGCAGGCCTGCTGC
>JAJPUD010018550.1:0-22533 GCA_023553655.1 Myrmecobius fasciatus | reverse complement strand
ATATATATATATATATATATATATATATATATATATATATATATATAAAGTGATGTGGAGTGATTAAAACAGGCTGTTATTGAACTAAACTGAAGTTAATTGAACATGAAGAAAGCTAGTGAAGTACAGACATTGAATGCCAGTTGAGTTTCAAGGTCCCAAAAGGAGTCAAGATGTTTTTGACTCCAAATCTGTACTTTTTATCCAATTAGGTATAGAGACCCTCTACTGCTCCGTCAATTGGTAAACAGATGGTATGCACCAGTGAAAATGCAAATTTAAAAAAAACGTACCATTCTAGACTCCAAACTACATCGATATATGAAGACAGATAGGTTCACCAGGATTCACTGCATAGCTTCCTTAAACAAACTGCTTCAAACTTGCAAAACATCAAAAGCCAGATGGGGTACACTGAATCAATCTACAGGCAAGAAGCCAGGATTCCAGTTTGCTGTAGAAATAGGCCTGGACTTGATTTGAGTCTTCTCAGCTCTGACAAGCTGGAAGCTGGCAGAGATCCCAAAATCCAAAATAAAATGGCATTTAATTGTGACTAGATTTTTAAAAAGATGTCATACTATCTCCTTAGCCTTTATCCATACCCAGCCTCTAACCAACCCAACTCATTACTCATCTGATCTCTTTCCTTTCCTCAAAACTGATCAATTCATAAAACAGATGCTCTTAATAGATAAAATAGAAATATATAATAAATGTATTATTATGACACATTGTAATAAATGGATAGTTACCCTTTTAAGGAAGTAGTAACTGGTTCTGGTTTCATTAGGCATAAACTTGTTATATTAATGATAAGTAAGAAATCATTCAGAAAGTTTTATATTATTATTAAAAAGTCTTTATGAATAAAATAACGTATATAAAGAAGGATTAACAAAGAAATTCTAGCTACCTTTCAACTCTTGTTTTGATCAGTGTTTTAACCAAGAAGTTTAAATTTGCTGGGTTGTAAGGAACATAACTCACATATGAAAGTCTCAATGGATATTGGTTGAATATGTTTTCTAAACCAGAGGGCTAATGCAATAGAAATTAACTACATTTTCCATCCCAAAGACTAATTTCCCTTTAACAGATTAGTTAATTTTTCAATGACAAAGAGTGGGGTAATCAATTAGTATTTGTCCTTAACGTGAAGGTGAATTAGAACCTGACATAGCTAGGTCATCCATTTTAGATACACTAGGGAAACCAGTCATGGAAGCTAATTTAATCTTGTAATGACCTGTAGTGGAGTAGAAGAAATAGTGTATTTGGGGTCAGAACTTGATTCAAATCCTAACCTTGCTACTTACTTATTGGGTGACCTTGGGGAGCCTCAGTTTTTTCACAATGGAAATAAAAGGATTTGACTAAATCTCTAACGTCTCTTCTGGCTCTAAATGTTATGTAAACAATTGTGTAAGGTTTTATTTTCTTCACATACACAGGAATAAACTTATCCTGACCAGCATTATTTTGGAATATTTTTCATGCATTATAAGTAAATTCCACTGTTAAATTCCTAAGTCCTAACATTCTCAATAATTTCTAACACTGTTTGCATGAAACTACTTGCTCCCTAGCTGCAAATTTTATTTTGTATATAACATTTTCACAGATCCAATTAACAATATTCAGTGGGGTTAGCCCTGTGGGTCACATCATTTAATGTTAAATGTTCAGTTGTGTATGACTCACAGTTGACTCCATTTAGAGTTTTCTTGGCAAAGATACTGGGATGGTCTGTCATTTCCTTCTCCATTTCATTTTACAAATGAGGAAACTGAGGCAAATAGGATTAAGTGACTTGTGCAAGTAAGTTTCTGAGGCTGAATTTGAACTCAGGTCTTCCTCTTGCTTCACAAAGTTGTATGACCTTGGGCAAATCACTTAACCTGTTTAAGGAGAGTAACAGTACCTACCCTTGTTTAGCACAGAATCTGTCCCTAAGAAGACATGATACAAATCCTTCACCTTCTACAAAAATCCTTTCTCCTCTAGCCATTCCCCTTCACATACAAATAAATACCTGTTTAATCACCCAATAAGACTGTAAATTCCTTGAAGTCATAGACTGTTTTTGTCTGGGTATTTCTAGTGCCTTGCTTAATGTTTATTGAATTGAATTTCTGCTCTAAGTTTCCTGAGGGTCATAGTTTAGATGTACAAAATAGCAAGCAAAACGTTTATAATGATATATTCTAAACATTATATGATAATATGTATTACATATATGATACATTACATTATTACATATGGTGTATTATTTATATTGTTATATACTATATGTTACATATAAAATAAACTAGTCTATGTGCAGGTTAAAATAGCACCACTGTCTTTTTACTTGTCTCTCCTGGTTTTTTCTTATCCTTATTCCTCATATTTACCCATGATCCTCCATCAAAGCACTACTCTGATACCTCATTGTGTTATGCAAATAATATTATACGGTTGAAGACTATTCTTAGAGGACACAAGCCATGGCAGTTTGGCAAATGAGAAAGGTTTCAAACATGGGTCCAATAAAGTGATTGCCATCCCTTGAGAAATAGTCTAGGTTTGTTACAAACTGACCACAGGATGATTAATTTTTAAGGTATAGCAACTTTTAATAACAACAACAAAAATGACTTGTAATTATATAGTGTTCCAGGATGTACATAGCATTTTACATATATCACCTCATTTGATCTTTAGAGGTAGGTGCTATTATTGTTCCAAACCATTCAACAAAGGAATAAACAGGGCTTCAAAGACCTAGGTAATTTGCCCAGGGTCATATAGCTAAGTATTTAAGGTCACATTCAAACTCATGTTTTCTGCCTCCAAGTTTATACTTTTAGAATACTAGTTTTCTACTTATTAAAAACTGAAATCATAGATTCTTGAAATTAAGTAATATCTATACCATAAATGACAGATATTCTTAGAAACATAGACTTAGAACTAGAAGGAATTTAGAAAGCCAACAACTCCAGCCATTTGCAGAGAAACTGAGGCATAATGAGACTAAGATTTTTCCTCATAGCTTTTAAGTGTATGAGGTAGGATTTGAACCTTTTTTTTTTCACTCTAAGTTCAGTGCCCTATTCCACTTCTCTATATCAAAGCAGAATAGCCAGAGCTAGATTTTCCCACTGCTTACAAACTTTTTCTTTAGTATATGATAATGTAGTAATTGCTGTGTTTTTTAGAAGTATTCATATAAAAGTCAGATCTCTAGAAATAAATTTGCTATTTACATAATACAGAAATTTCCTTTATAATGAATAATCTTCTGAACATTCCTTTTTCACATATAAACATGTCATAAAGCTCCCATATATATTTAATACACAATAGCCCCCAAATCATTATTTCAATCCTCCCCCAAAAAAACCTTTATAACACTTTCTGTGGGAAACTGCATTCTGGGAATGCTACCAGGAGTTTCCAGGAGCATATAATAGATATGAAATGTTAGGATAAGAAAAAAGTTCTCTGGCTCTAACCCTCCCAAGAGTTTCTGAATTGGAAAACACTGGAGAAAGATTCTGCCCACATAATCTTTTCCTCATATTCTTTTCTCCATCTCCCGTATATATTGATCTTAATCTCAAATATGCAGATAAATGTCATAGTTTAGTGGAGAGAACTTGGAACTAGGAGTCAAGATGTCTGAACTTTCTAGTTTTGAGTCTATCACAGTGTGAGTTTGGGCAAATCATTTAAATAAATCAATGATGATGATGATTAATGATGACAAAAACCATACCTACATCCAAACTAGTCTCCACAATCATCACTGAAGGGAGAAGTCATTGTACAAAGAGGGGCCCACCATAACAACTGCCAAACAACTGCCACCAACAGATAGAAGAGCCCTGGGAGCAACAGTATCTGGAACTCCACTATTTCTGCTTCCAGCCTAGCCCTTATAGTACTGTCAAATAATTTCACAACAGAAACTAAAATTTTATCAGTGGAAATAACATTGAAAAAAAATTACCTTCTGCTTTGCCTCTATATCCTAAGGACCATGGGACATTTCCATCTCACCTGCAGCTGAAATTCTTCCTTACTTGTAGTCTTTGCCCATTGGAATAAGAGCTCCTTGAGAGCAGGGCCTATCTGACTTTTTTATTTGTATGCTCAGCACTCAGCACAGTACTTTGAGAACAGAGTACTTAATAAATACTGTATTCATTCATAATAACAATTCATTTTTGTAAGATTTTAAAAGTTTCAAAGCACTTTTGATATATTATCATTTGATCTTCTCAATGGCCTCTAGGGTGCAGAGTACAAGTACTATTAACTCCATTTTACAGATGAGCCAACAGTGTCAGAGAGAGATTGTGACTTCCTAAATGCCATATAACTACTAAGGAATACTGATTCCAAATGCTTTGCTTTTACTAGCACAATAAGATGTTTTGGGTCTCAGTTTCCTGCCCCATAAAAATGAGGGACTGCATTAATGTTCTCTTACAGCTCACATTTTAAAAACTCTATAAATCTGGGCAAGAGAAGCAAAAGTGGGTGTGTGAGAAGGGTTTGTCTGAAGGCCATGGATAAAATGCCTCAGGTCTAATCAGAACCTGGCTAGTAAGAACAAGAGGAATGTAGCACAACCTCTAATTAAAACTAGCTGCCACTGAAATAAAGCAAAGAGAGAATGTGGGTGATTGTTTTAATTAGAAAGAGAAAATATAAAGGTTCTGTAATATTGAAATACGATGATGGGCTTTCAAATCAAAATGGTGTAGGACACCTACAAAGTATTCATTCACTTAGAGCATTCATAATGTGTACCTACCACTTAATATTTTGAAAATCCTCATATTTAGGACTTTAGAAAATGGAAACAGCAAACCAATTAACGCTTCATTATTGTGATTTTCCCCATCATATTTTGTTTAGAAAACTACTAAGAGTAGGACAGACTTGTTTTCCATAGTGGGACTTTCTCTATTATGTGTTTTTATTTGAAATCAGCATGAATGCATTCATCAACTGCAAATTTCTCTGGCCGCTAAGTATACTCTTAAATTTATATGTAAAAAATGAATAATATTTTGATAGTATAGGACCTACTGCTGATTCTCTGTAAGAACTACATAAAAAAGCTTACCTGGCATTCAGTGCATAAAAAATATTTCATAAATGATCACCTATTCTTTTTTATGATTTGCTAGATAAATACACTATCCTTATCTATAATATTTCTGAAATGTGTCATGGCAAGTAGGTTGGAAAGCTAAATGGTGGATAATAGTAAGCAAACAAATGAGGTTGCTTTTTGCATTATTTCTTTAATCACTTTAACCCTAGTTCTAACTGAAAGCATAAGGCCAGAGTAATTCAGCTACTTCTTTTGTCATTTGCCTGCCATAAATATGCACCAGTCTGCGTTTGAAAAGCTGAAGGAGGCTGCAAGCTTGCTGGACATTTATCATGCTCTGTTCCCTGTTAACAAGCAAATACTTTAGTTGAATGGCCCATTAGCAATCATTGTCAAATGCAGAATGCAAGGTGCTAGGATGTGACCAGCCTGTAAATTAGAAGAGGGTATCCCTAGGCTTAGCAGAATCTGGATAAATGGAAAAAAAAATCTTTTGATATAGACTACTGAAGGTTAAATAAGGCAAGGAGGTAAATGCATCAATACTCCAAAGACATTGTCTCTTCTTGAATGACATTTGTAAAACCGAAAACATCCCAAGAAGGGAAAAAACAACAACCTTAAATTCTACTAAAGAATAAATGATTATCAGTAATTTAGATGGGTCTAGGGATTGGGTTATCAAGGTTAAAAAAAAAAAACTTCAGTAGAAAATTTAGGATCTAATTAAGATCTTTCACAAACTTTAATAAGCCAAGTGTAGAAACTTAAAAAACTGTTATAACCTATGCCTCTAAGAACACATCACTTAATTCCACTTTGTCCAATACATCTGAAATTCACTCTCTCAAGATACACCACAGCTATTGTGACCTTCAGTATTTTCTTAGTACTTAAAAGTGTAGACTCACTCAAAGTAATGGTAAGATCTTTCCTAGCAGCACAAAATGACAGGCAACATAGCAAATATTTCCTTTGGGACTTGTGCCTATAGGATGTTAACTCTGCATGGTACTTAATGATAGGTTCAAAGCCCTCCCCCCCTTTTTTAAATGACTAAGTTGTTAGTGTGGAAGGAAGAAAAAAAATCAATGTCTTTACAATAGGTAAAGGATAGGTGCAATAAAAGATCCATGTAGAAAAACTGTTGGATCTTTTTTTTTTTTAAACTTTCAAAGCTACAGACCATTAAAATAGCTTCTTATGAAATCTTCCCAAAGTCAAGTACAGACTATCTTCCTTAACTCAGAGATTGATTTTGACATTTCAGAAGTAAAACATCACCTGGATTAGCCACATCACTTTTGGCATATTGGATTTATTGCTAATTTGAGTTAAAACTGGATTTCCCCCTTTTATTTTTGGCAGGGTGGGAGATGCAAAAATGGCAGAAGAATTATCTTGTTAAGGGAGAGGGACAATGTATAATGTTTATCTTTGCCTCTCCCATGCAGTGTGAGAGTGAGACCAGTCTGAAAGATGGCTGAAATCAAAAGGTCTCTGTTTTCTTTTCAGATAACCCCAGCCCTACCTATCCCCTCTGGTCTCTGTTCCTTCCCAGCATGTCCCTGCCTGAAGCCCAAATAGATTAAGGAAACAAACTCAGAGTGCAGCTAATCCTACAGAATGGCTGCTGCTGTTAGGCCAGGAGTTAAAAAGGAAAATCTTCCAGAGCCTAACAACTGCAGTGATCTGAAGTTTTAATCAGCCCAAATCTCTCCCAGAAAGGGGGTAGGGGAGGGGAGAAGGGGAGAAAAAAAAAAAAAGAAAAAAGGCAGTAAATGAAATCTACCTTTACCATATTATACACCACCAATGAGCAAGAACTGAGCAGCTTTTCTTCACTTCTTTAACCATCCCAGGCCACAAGTAGGCCTTTCATACTTTCTAATCCTAGTTTCCAAGTTCTGTGCAGTTCTCACATAATACCTAACAGCCTGGAGCAAGGACCTTAGTTTTCTGCACCCTTTTCAGAGACATGTCATTTTTAACATCAAGTTAATCTATATGTTGCCATGGTATCACTCTTTATCTGCCTTTACATCTTATGAACTGCATGGATTTACCACATTATTTTTATCTGAAAGACAGAAAATGGTGGTTTTATTGCCATACAATCAGATTACTGCTGCTAGTTTCTCTATGCCTTTTTACCATACTTCAATCAAAAGGGATCAGTTTCTTTATACTCTGCCCTTGATTTACATTACATCTGTAAAGACCTAGTCTGGGTTGTAATCCCCTTATTAACTATGACCAAGGTTGATTTGCCTAAAAATAAAAGCAAATTGTGTCAGACCCTTTCACTTTGTTTTTGATTCGGAACTACAAAATGGATTACTAAAGAAATCTTCAGAGTTCACACGGCTGGTATAGTGCTGAATTTAAAATGAGAATTAAATAAGTTAAGCAGGGGAGCCGTGTCAACGGTTTACATTTTCCATCATGGGAGAAGGGCTGAATTGCTTACGTCTTTGTATTCTCTGCCTTTATAGAGACAATGAAGCCACAGGAGTTTTTCCAAGCTGTTCTAATGCTGTCCCATTTGCCATCCTTCCTTCTTTGCTTTTCATATATGCCATCTCTCTTTTAATTCTACCCTCAAAAAAAAAAAAAAAAAAAAAAAAAAAAAAAAACCCTCTCTTCCCTGAAAGAACTAAGTCCTGGCTAGAAGCTTATAGTTCTATGGGTTCTGCATATTTTAATCAAAATATTTTAAACAGTTGAACACTCCCATTTAAGTCTCCACAAGACTCCACAAAGGGTGAGCTCATAAGCAAATCTATGTAGATGTATGGTAAGTGACCTGAAAAACTGGTTCTTTATGTCAGCAGCAAAGGAAGGCAGAGATTAGCCACACATGAAGACCATTTTAATCATGATTTTTCTCAGACCATTTTTTCTAATTTGCAATTAAGGTTTTTAAGAATAAAGTTTTTATTAAAAAAAAAAAACTTTTATAAAAGTAATTAGGGCCTATATCATATGTGCTGCTTTTCCTTACCACTCCCATTTCTGTGACTCATCATTGCAGTCATCCAGGGATTTCAAATAGTTTCTCATCAGGTGAATGTTCTGTGAAAAGGTGGCTCTAAGTTATGTGTCACACTGAGGTTCAATGAGCTCCCTAAAACATTAGTGGAGGATTGAGATGTAAAAAAAAAAAAAAAAAATTCATCACTTGCCAGCAATTCCAATGGAAAAGTAATTACTGTACTACCCAACTGCTTGGTCTTAGTAAAGTTTGCAGATAAGAGGCTTTTCGATGATTACTATAAATAATATGCCAATTATAATCCAGTTGATCCTGCCCAAGCAAGGCTAGAGGAAAGCATTCCAAAATTCTGTTCTTGCTGTTCTAGAAGTCTTTTGCTAATTCACCTGCACTAATGATGCCTTAGAATAGGTGTCAGAAATACTTATTAGGGTTGGAGGTGCTATTCGAATTTCTTTGCATTAGTATGGCAAGTGTCAACAGCTTGGCTTTGTGAAAGAATTATAACCAAGTGCTTAACCAGTCAGTTTAACCTCTAGCTCCTATTTCTGAAGCTTGAAGTTGTAATGGCTTGAGGTTAAAAAGTGCAGTCCCAAGACACAGGATTCCCAAATAAATTCTACCCTGAAAAGACGGCAATCCAACATGTTGTGAGATATCGCTTTAGCGAGTTCTTTGTGTTCTAGTGGGCTCAGTTGTTCCGTGAAACGACGACTGTCCATTACCTACAGTTTATCATCCTGACAAGATGCAAGGAATGTGGATGTGAAAGCATGAACAATTCCCACCCCTGGTGCTTTGTCCTTTTTTTCTCTATATATGAAAACCGACAAGATTAACCCAAACTCAAACTGCAGAGCATAGTTCAAGGGGCTATTCAATCAGTACTGAATGTGCATTTGTTTACTTACAAAAATAAGAATTTCAAGATACAATGGCAGGGGGGGGATGTTCAGGCTGGCTTATATATGCTACTGAATAGACTGTTTAAACAGGACTCTCCATTGTAGTTTTAGTTTATCAATCTCTGACATGTTCATATTTATTCAGAGGTAGACTCTAGCAGAGTCCATGTATTATAGGTTATCTGCCAATTATTCAGCCACTCTTTGTTTTTCTTGAGTCAATCAATATCAGGGTTAAAGCATGATGTACAGAAAGATCCCATGGAGAAAGAAAAATGCTTTGTTAATCTGATGTGGTGTGCAGGGAATCACAACCTCAGATACACACACACACAAACCCACTTTTTCCTGATAACTAAGCTACTACAACATTTGGCCAAAATCATCCAAAAAATAAATAGAAGTCATTATGAAAGGTAATATGAAGACACTGCTACTTCCTGTGATGTGAAGTTGTAAAATAGAATTGGGGGTGTATCATTTTATTTGAACAAAAACCCTAAACTGGGGGTGTGGTAGTGGTTTTTGTTCAAATAAAATGATACACCCCCAATTCTAATCCTTAAGCATGTTAATGAAGTAATAGAAGCTATGCTTCCATAGTCATTCTTGAATTTCCCAAAGGAAGACTTAATAGCCCCAAATGCTACCATTTACCAAAGTCCACTATAAAAGGTGGCAATACAATTTATATAATTTTACAGGGTGGTTACTATGTTTCATTATGTGACATTCCTTTTCATTAATTCCTGAATGTCCTGGGATGGGGGGGGGTAAGGGGAATAGTATGATGAAAGTAGCTATGGAGACGAATTTGCAAAGGATTTTCTGGACCTTGCGTTCAAACAGCTGCTGTGTGCTCCCTATGCCAACCACCTGCTAAAAAAAAAAAAAAAAAAATGACCTCCAAACTAAACAAAATTGATTGTACTTATATATGTTTTAGGATAAATCCATGATGGCACACTTTATATTTACGTGAGACACTAAATTTCAATGTATTTGACTACCTCCCTGTTATACCAGACTTACCAATGGAAAACTTTTCACTGGAATTGAATTAATTATGCAACTTCCACAAATAACTGCTTGACACTAAAAGGACTCAATTATATTAAAGCTAAAGATCCTTTAACATCACTATTTTGACTTTCAGGTAGCCACAGGAAAAAAAATTCTAATTTCTCAAACTAGCCTTCCTCATATTCTCCGGGAGGATGACCTTTTTTCTTACATGGGAAAAAATATTCAGAATCCTCTGGGCAAACAATTGTGACAAGAATTTGAAAGAAATTCTTCTCTTGAAAAGTAGAGTAAACACACCAATAACAATATCACTAAAATCAGCCTCTTCAAAGTATAGGCCTCCAAATGGCCTATAAATCAATGATCCCAACTATAGAAAAAGACTTTTTAATAGTGTGCTTGGACTCTTCAATGGTTCACCTATTCCATCCCAGAACAGTTCCATAATTGAAAAGAATATTTTCTATTGTGTTTGTTTAAATTGAAAAGAGCATTAAATGTTATTATTTGGGGCTTTTTTTAAAGTAGGACCATTCTAAATCCAAAAACATGAGCCCCCCCCCCAAAATATTAATGCTGAATCAAAGACAATTTTAACAGTGAAAGAATTTGTCAGAGAAATGCAAATATATTCCAAAAAGGGTTAAATATGAACGTTTCCATCGTGAAAGGAAAAATCAACACCTAAGAAGAGCCTATTAGTGAAAGTGAGAAGTAAGAGCAGCCTAACCAGACAGGGGAGAGAAGAGGTCCATCTTGCTGAGAGCATTACATATTGGAAGAGTGACCTCTGTAGGAATAAGCTGCTCACTAGCTTTAGAATAAAGTCATTTCTCCAGTGCAGTTATGTGCAGCTACTTTAAGTCATAACAGGCCTACTAGTGCATCCTGTTCCTTGTACCTATTAAGCTTTTACACTCTATTCAACTGGCACACTGCATTTTTGGAGCAGTGGGATTTTAAATCACTGTTTTCCAAGTCAGGAAAAAAAAATAACACTACCATATGTTTTAAAAGAGCATATCCAGACAGGTGGGCTAAACTGAATCCTTATATTAACTTCTAAATTATTAAGAGAATGTCAAAATATTATCTTGTACCACTAAAGATTTTTGAAAATAACTATAATCAATTTTAATCTTTTGAACAGAGAATATCTGGGTAGCTTTTTTTTGGTGAATATCCAATCTTAAAACTCTTGAGGATGTTGAGAGAGATCTATAATAAATTTTCTTCTTGAAAGGGTGGAAGGTAAATTCTTTAGTTGAGAAAATTGTTTCTAGATTAGTCTGACATTTCTTACACCTCTAAATCTAATCCAGATTTGCTTTAAACCTAGATTAGACTTTACTGATCTGGCTGTAGTATATCGCTCCCTAACTCAAAAATTAGTCTACATCACTTTCTTAACTCTCTCTCCTTGTTTTTGGGTTGGGATTCTATAAAATAAAGTTTCACTGGAGCAAAAAGTCATACACATCCCTAAAATGGTTTTAACATACAATATTTAATTTATACGTACACATTTGTCGCATTAGTTAAGGTTATTTTTCTTGAAAATGTGTTTCACTTAAGAGCCGTCACAAAAAGTTATTTTCTACAAGACCTTTTAAATAGCCTAGAAATAGAGGTAGATCAGGTTCAAAGGTAGGAGGGAGGAGCTGGTAAAGGATGAAGACATCATAAAACCACCCTTTCTCTAAATAAAACTTTGTTTAGATTAGATTTGATCAATACAACCTAGATTGAGTTCTTATCGAATAAAAAAAACCACATCTGAACCTTGTACCTTCTGATTAAGGAAGCCGTCATCACAAAGGAATCCTTTCCAGAACATCTGATTCTTTCCATGTCAAAATTCTAATATTTAGAATGCAAATGTATGCAGACCCTCTTGGTTTAAGTAAGGTTCTTTGAATAAAGAACCCGCTATTATGACCATATATAGCTCTATTTCATGGGCTGTTAATGAAGAGAAACGTAGAGTGGTATAGAAGCAAAGAAGCATATATGCAAATTAAAATTCGATTTCTCTGGGGGACGGGTAGGAGGGAGATATAAGAGTTCGCCGCCCAAGTTCTATCTTTGGCTTCACAGTAGTAGCTCGGCAATCCCCACGATTAGTTTTGCTCCCCGTAGGCTGTTCAGATGAGGTAGTGCAGGGTTGCCCAAAAGATGTAACGACGCTTAGAAATGCGGGGTTGGGGTTGAGGGGTGGAAATGGGGGTTTTGTTTGTTAAATCCTGGGAATTTCTTGATTTTTCTCCTTTCCACCTCATCACCACCAATGCCATCACATGCATAAGAGATCCAGCTATTATGCTCCTTTATTTCACCCTCACCTTAACAACGAAATAAATTCCTATAGAAAAAAAGAAATCTTTCTTGCCGTTCAACCGTTTCGTTCCCACTCCCGCCCCCCACCTCTCCAGCGGGTAACATTTGTAGCGGTCAGTGTTTCTCTTCTCTCCCTGGCCCTCCCCGCCCCCTCCCCCCCAAAAAAGAATTGTGGATCAGGTATAGATAATCTGACACCTTTCAGTGGAGTGAAAGATGAAACCAAAGGCTTTTAGCTCTGGAGAGACGCTTTCTTTGCTTTCCTTTTGGGGGATGGGAGGAGGAAAAGCCCCCCCCCCCGGTGGGCGAGAAGCTAGGGGATGCCGCTGCTCTAGCAGAAGGCTCTAAACCAGAGGAGGGAGTCTCCACCTAGTGAAAAGTGACTAGAGAAGGAAGGTTGGGGGCGGAAAGAGGGTAAAGGGTTAAGGCTCGGTGGTTAGATTAATAAAAAGAAGACGTGATGCGAGACGGCAGTTTCAGCGATGGCCGTGGCACCTTCCTCTAGGAGAAAGCACTTGAGAATACCGCACCAATCCCAGTGGAGCACAGTACCACTGGCAAGGGGGAAAGTGCGCTTTGAATCTCTAAAATCCGTTTTTATAATGTTGATACCGATAGAAATACTGGAGCTGGCCAAAAAAAAAAAAAAAAAAATGCAAGAGGATGGAAAGAGGAAGGGAAAAGGGAATTAAATGGGCGAATGAAACTTACTTGGAGTTCGAGGAATTCCAATATATCGGTTCTAAAACTATCGATCTGGAAATTGCAGTCCTGAATAAAACCATCAAAATTCCCCAACAGTACTTCCAAACGGAGTCCCTCCTCACAGCCATGCTCGAGCCGCTCCAAGTCCCTTTTAGCAAAGCCTCTCCCAACTCCTTGAGATTTCCGTACCTGAATAGAACCAAGTATAGCGCCCGTAATTCCAATTCTTCCGATTTAAAAAATAAAAACCTAAAGCAAAAAATGATCTGTGCACTTGGTGATTGCTGCAAGCCAATTCACTGAGTCATCTGAGTTACAGTAGATCTCCGAGCGCTCCTTCAAACGTATGATTCCAGAATCCAACTATACCCCCAAAGCAAAAACTCTCTTTGAGTCCCCCCACCCACCCCCCGCCGCCCGCCTGCTATCTCGGGGCTCCGGAAAACAGCGCAAGATGCAACTCAAACGGCAAACTCCCGTGGGGATCCAGTGTGCCTGGGCACATTCACGGCGTTTGATCTTTGAAGGTAAAAAAAGGAAAATTAAAAAAATAACAAAAGCTGTAGAGCGCGCGAGTGACAAAAAAATAGGTAAAATCTTCTGAAAGGCGTCTCGCAGTCTCCAGTTTTCCGTCCCACCCAGCCCCAACCAAGGTTGCACGGTGTAATCCCCAAAGGACCAGTCGGGGTAGTTGCAGAGCCCTTGAGAAAGGCAGCTTCGGTCTATAAATCCAGGGGGAGGATCAGCACCCGAAGTCCATTAAAGCCACATTTGCAAGATTCCATTTCTCTCTCAGGGAGCGGTGTTCGCTGACTCTGCTGAAGAGGACAGAGAAAATGGCTTGCGCGCAGACCTCGAAATCTCATCAAAATCTTCCCCCCGTTCTTCCTCCTCAAGCTTGCAAGCAGGAGTTGCGGTGCCGTGGAACAGCAAAAAGTGTCAGGGAAAAGAAGAGGAGGAAGAAAGCCTTCCTTTGCTTTGGGTGTGGGTTTAGCTTGCTGCCCCTGCCGCCACCGCCGCCACCGCCGCCGCCGCTGCTACTCCAGCCCTTGCAGTTGCTCGCCAGGCGTGTGTGTGTGTGTGCGTGTGTGTGTGTGTGTGTGTGTGTGTGTGTGCGCGTGTGTGTGGCTTTGTGTGCGCCTGTAAGAGAGAGCGAATGCGAGCAGCAGCAGCCTCTTCCTCCTCACTCGTTCAGGCTCCAAAGTCGCTACTGCTCCGAGTCTTCAGTGAACGAAAGTAACCGCTTCCAGCTCGCTGTCATAGCAATATAAACTCAGCCCATCCGCCCCTTCAAGTGAAGCTCATAGGGCTGCTGTCTGAGAGCTTGACTCTGGTTGGGTGTTTCCCGAGTCCATCACACACCTCCAGCAGCCGACATCCGATCTCTGGGTGGGACTTGCCGATGTCTGACAGGTAAATCCCCCACCCCCACCCTACCCCCACGCCCCCAAGCACCGCATCCTTGGTAGTGATGTTAATAAACTGGACCACAATACGGTAAATTGGAAGCCATCAGTAAAGAAAGCATCCCCAGTGATATTTATATTCACTTAACGATTTTTTTTCCAACAATGATACACACCCTGAATTTTTCTTCCGACTCTTTGGAAGAAATAGAGTGTGAGCGAGCGGGAAAAAAAAAGAGAAAGGAGAGGAGAGAGAGAGCAGAGAGGGAGAGACAGACACACACACACAGAGCGACCTATTAATGTTAAGGGATTTATTAACCTTTCTTGATCTTTCGCGGCTCTGCCTTCCACAACTGGGAGTTTTTCCTTTTCATTCCATCCACAAAATGAAACTATGCCAATAGTCTGGAATGTTTTCTTTCTTGCAAAATTTTCGGTGTGACTTTTGTGTACAAAGGTAAAATCAGAAAGTGAAAGCTTATGCAGTTCCGAAAACAATTTATGAATCGTTCCTTAAGGATCTTTTCTCAAGGTACAATGAAACCTCCAGAATTCACCTTTATCTCTATTGTTTCTTGGCTCTCTTCAGTATTTCCCACGATGCCTCTTAATAATGGGTTTCATAATTTAGTTTGTTACAAAACAATTAGCTAGGGGCCTTCCTAAGTAAACAGGGCATGGAAATGCAGAGCAACATCAAAAAGATGTGGCGCCTGAATCTGCTGCAGATAATTAAGGGCTCTCAGCTTGGGTGTGAATTTCCTCGCTCTCCCTAGTCTGTCAGAGTTAGTGCCACTTTCTCCCCTCCACACATTTCTTGTGGGCGTTTTCTCTCTCAAACTCCACACTTTTCTTGGGAAAACAAGTGTAATTTTTTCCGGCAAACGAAAACCTTCGTTAGCGTTCTCCTTAATTATTCTCTCTCTGTAACACTTTCCCAAAGGTGATCAGGAAATTTAACCAAGAGCATGTGAGATTTATCATTTATGTGAGATAAATAAGTACATTGGAAATGCAGGGACTTTTAATAGAGATTGAAAGGACCCAGGTGAAGAGGTGGCAGGAAATACTTCATGGCTTTCATTCCTCGTAAATGTATTTGCAGGAAGCTGAGTTTTGAAATACTCTTAGGGTTCAGAATGCTCTACTAAAGCTCACTTCCACGGAGCCACAGCGCCCACTTGCGACCATTTCTCACTTTCTTGTAGTTTAAAGGGTAAGGGAGACTTTTCTGTTGACCTATACTAACCAGGGCTAGTAAATTCGGTGGAACCCAATTTCGGCAGAAATTCAAAAGTATTTTAAAACAAGTTTGCCAGCAAGACACATATGGAAAGAATAAGACAAAATGAGTTTGGAATAATCCACTGATCTTTTTCAATTTTTTGAAAAGATCGAACATTATACGCTAAAGATGCATAAAAGCTTTTGAGTTAATATACCAGGTATAGAACTGAGATTCTCAATACATAAAAGCTTCTAACTGTACAAATAAGACCTTAACCTAATTGTATATCGGTGTTCCTATTTGTCACTTCATTTCATAAAGGGAAAGTATTAGTAAGACGTTCGGGAATCTTTTCTAACACCTCCATTAAACAGGAGATAAAGCAAAACTTCCTTTGTCTTAAAGGCTTAAAAGAACCGCCTTTGTTACGTCATCATACATTTTAATTCGAAATTTAGAATTGAATGAAAGGGGAAAAAATCCTATAAATTTAAATGCTGGCGATGATTCATTACATTTAGTCTAATAGTGCTTTGAACATATCTTCCGGAAGAGTAAAGAACTGAAACGCTCCCGTCCATTAATTTCAAATAAACCCTTGATTTCATTTAAAATATAAAGAATTTACATTTAGTGTAATCGTCTGGGGTTGTGTGGATTTAGCAATAGAATCTTAGAGCTCTATCATCCAGGGCAAGGCACGTGTAACAATAGTAACTTTTCAGTGGTAATGAGGAAGTAGTTGTGAATAAACTCTAGATGTTTCAGGAATTCACTTGAAATTTGATATTAAACAGTGAGTCTGATTGAACTTTTTAAAAGATGAAGAAATTCAAAGACTAAAATGTTTGCACTTCCCCATTATACTGTTAATTCAATTATGTGGGGGGAAAAAAGCAGTTTTTAAAGAATTGTGATGTGTAACAACCTCTTGGCTCTCTACATCCTCTTAATCGGGAGGAAAGGAGACCTACATTGTCTGAAAACACTTATGGTTTCTAAAAATGTTTTTTAAAATAGTATTTTAATATCCACCAATAATTATTCCACGAATTAGTTAAATTAGTTTAAGTCTTCTGACGTTCCCTCCCCTCAACTTAAAAACTTAAATAGGCACATTTTATAAGACAATTGTTTTTGTTAAACATAATACCTACTACATACGAGCTCAAAATTGCTTGGTGACTTGAGTGAAAAGATTGTGAACCCAGCATAACTGGGGGAAAAAAAAACTGATAAGAATTAACTCCAAGGTGTTAAAATATTAACAGCTACAGGGAAAAAAAATAACAACCACCCTGCACATTTAAATCTTAAAAGTATAATCTTGAATGATTTCCTAAATTTTTATTTTTATTTATAATTTTGATACCAGGAAAGAGGTATCATTTAAAAATATACTATAGATATTTCCATGTCTCCTGAACAAAAATAAAAATGCAGAGCTGGAGAATGTACTAGGAAATTCCTGAGTTTTGCTAGTTTATTTTTTTTATCCAAAATGCAAAGATTAAGTACTTGGTTGACTTTCACTTACTTTCTATAATACTCAGTTTAGTAGCACCAATTTCAAAGAATCAAGTTCAGGGGAGTAAAATTAAGTCCAGCTTGGTCTCCTTAAAGGAACAATTTTCTTAAGAATCTACTGAAGCCAGGTTTGAAAATTTCAGAAAACATGAAACTTTTGTTCATGTTTGGGATGGAAGTGACAGAGTAGAGATGAGCCAGTAGAGATTATTTTTGTAGTAAGGAAATAAAAATTTAGATTCCTTTCACTATATGATATAGTGAAATCAAGATTTTTTTTTTTAAACCAAACCTGTGATTTGAAAATCCTTCTGACCATAAACACACACCTTTGAAAAATTCTCAAATCACTGTAAATACTGAAATTAGGGAGACTTGACCAAAGTCACATAGCCAGGATGTTATGACAAACCCAATTCTTCAAATCTAGATCTCTATTCACGCCACCAATTTCCCTCAATAGTTGTTAAAACTCTTTAATTTTCTCTATCCAGTAGTTTCCAAGGTCTTTTAAGGAACGTTCATAGAAGTCAAGATTTATCTACTTGATAATTGATAATGATAAATGATAAAAAAAAATTATTTACAAAATTTGCTAGAGATAGGCAATTATATAATTGGCTGTCATCATTTTTGAATCCCTAGACAACAGAGCTGATCAATACAGCTCTCACCTCCTAGTAAGCAAGAAGTGGATCTCCAAGAATATGTACTAGAAAAATATAGATTTTTTTTCCCTCAATAAAGTAAATATCTAAAATACTTCGACTCTCCTGGGACTTCATAGGGTTTTCATCATTCTCAATATATTTACTTAAGAAGCATTGTAGTACAGTAGAACAAGCAACAGATTTGGTTTTAGACAATTCAGAAGGTAAGCTGCTTGTGCTGCTTTGTGACTATAGGTGATTCACTTAAGCTTATAGTTTGAATCTAGTCTTCCACACTTATTATATTTGAGTTAATTTTTCATTAAAGCCTGTAAGAAAGAAAAACATACTACTTGTAAAATTTGGTGTGAAACTCATATGAGGAGAGTACTTTGGAAATCTTCAAGTGTTATATAAATCTCATTACTCATTATTTAAATCAAAGTTTTGGTAAAACATCTTTAAATAGATTAGAAAACCCTGTAGTGAAAACTTTTTAAAAAAATACATTTTAATTAGTACGTATTTTCTCATTTCTATAATTTAATTTTCCTATACTGAATTTTCTTAAAGCATACTATATAGCCTGTTCCTAGAAATCTGGTAGATATTATTCATTTTCTGTTAGAGGAACCAAGGATCATGTTTTTGTGTGAAATACTAACTTTTGTTAGCATTTTAGTCCAGATATACCAATTCAACTTTTAGCTCAACAGGTGATCAAAAATGTTCAGCAATGCTAAATTGGGTAAGTCAATTTTGAGATGCTGATCTACATAGGTACATACCTACCTTCTTCAAATGACAAAGTAGATACACAACAGAAAGTAAATTTTTTGAAGTTAGTTTAGATTGTTGAATTCCATGCAAAAAATGAAACATTTTTAATGGCTTACTACCAAAAGGTCTACTAGTTCAGTGACCAAAAAAATCTTCAAGTCTTAAGTTCTTCATCATCTGCAACAACCAAAGTAAATTTTAAAACAAAACCAAAACCACTGAAAGTACATGCTGGCTCCTCATTCTTAAAATTAACAATTTGCTAGGGCAATGTATAAATAACCATCTTATATATATTTATATATAAGATGGTTATATATGGCAATCATAATTTAGGTCACTAATGGGCCATAATTTTTAAAATGAGCTTTGCCTGATGTGAGAATTTGTACTAGTGTTTAAATAGTATTACCATGTGTTTAAAGTGTTATCTAGTAGTAAAAGGGGCATGAATGAATGAGATGTCAAAATCACTAAATGTGTTAAGAGTAAAGATATTTTACATCTATAACTAGTCTACCCTAATGCTGATGACATGCAAAATTGGGGCTACTTAAAATAGGTTCATCTTCTTTCTTCTCATCTATTATATGAAAACTTTTTGATACAATAGTAATGACACAAATAATTCTGCACAACCATAACAAAGATGTTACTGTTTAGAAAGGGTGAGTAGTCAATTCCAATTATTTACACATCAATGATGTTTTATGGATTATACTAAATTATTTAATTCCAAATCTTTTGCCATGTGTTCCCAAATGAGCCAGTTCCCAATTATTTAGCAAGTATAGGTTCAGAAAACTCAGATTAAATATTTGAAGCAAAACAATTAGGAATTCAAAACTGCTATAAAATAGCATTCTATTACAATGGCAAGTAAAGGCATCTTTTGGATTACCTATAATACTGATCATTATCAGCAATGAATTCAGAGTATATGATAAGTGCTTTAAACTTCTAAAATATCCAGAACATTTCCATCTTATCCAAATATACTTTAATTGCTTAAGGAACAGGAAAGGAAGAGCTGAATTCACAGCAGGACACAAAATATAATCCTCAATCATTGAGAAGACTACATTAGTACAGTCAATTGTTGATTATTCATTAGAAGTCCAGTTTGAAAATTACTTAGGCCTGTTCTTTTACTATTAATATGTTAATGTTTTGTTACCCGAATGATTCTATATGGTGTTCTCAACTAAGATTAGCCAATTTAGTTATGCTAACAGCTCAAAATTCTTAATTGTAAAAATGAGAAATTGTGTATAATTCCATTCCCCATGTTAAACTATGTCCCTTTTCCCTTATATTTGTTTATAAGTTTTTAAATTTAAAAAAATACTGATACTAGGTGAAAGCTTGACTAAGTTAGCAAAACATGTTCCATACCATATTCATTAGTACTTAAAAATGAGCTGTTGGCTAAGGTTAAAAGCAGCATATAGCTTACTCCATCAAACGGAACTAAAAATGACAGAAACTTCAATTTTATGCAACTCACTTTTAACATAGGAAAAAGACTCTTTTCAGACATTAAAGAGTCTTCACACAAAGCTAATTTTAAAGTTTTCTTTATACAACTGGTATTCTGCAAACTTCATATTAGGTCAATAGCAATGGCATTTACTGTATTTAAGACATTTCAAATTAGCAAAAGTAAACAAAAAATTATAATCAAATCAATCTAGGATGCATTGAAACTTTTAAAAACAAATTCTAAATTTAAGAGACCAGATTTAATCATTACTGTACATTCTCAATTGTAAATAAAATGTGATATAATTTGTACTTTTATAATATTTTTTAACAAAGGCAGTGGATACATAACTGTAAAGGAATTACTATATTGTTGCAGCACAAATAAGGACTTAGTATATATTACTTAACATTTATTATATTCTCTTCCCTGAAGCCTGGCAGAGCAACAGTATTTTTTTTTTTTTATTGAGCACATGAAATATTTCAAAACCTATACTTTCAGATGGCAAGCAGAAATAATACAAATAGACATTTGTCAATACGCAACTTCCTGTGATTTGACCATATCACTTGTTGCAATAAGAAACAGGATCAAAAAAAAAAAAAAAAAAAAAGGCATGAAAAACTACCTATAATAATGTAAGCCTAAGCCTTCTCTTTATATATATAGTGCTGGGAAAATACATTTGTAATTAAAAGCAAAATAGGTAACAGTTCCCAAAAACCCAATACAGAACTTTATAGCAATGAATCTGCTTAAAGGATTATCTTCACATTTATATTACCATAAACCTCCCCCCAAAGCAAAAATAAAATGAAAACAAAAAAAAAAAACCCCAAAGGTTAAAAATTTTTCTTAAAAGCAAGTGAAGCAGTAATTAAATACATTCTGATCCTAAATTGCTTATCCTTCATCTAGTAAGACAAAATAACTTTAAAGCCATTGGCATCACATTTAAGAGCAGAGCTCTTACAATTCATGCCTATTTTGAATAATGTGGCATATTTTAAAATTTACTTTGAATGATATTTAAACTGATTATGTAACTTTTACTTTACTGCCACTATCTTATTTTCATCTGAAAGATAAGAATGGAAGTAAGCATGGAAGGAAAGGAGTCTAATATTTAGTTACCCTGGCCTGTACTGAAATTCCCCATGAAATAATATCAGTATTTTCTCACTTCAACTCCATGTTTCTATTAACTTGGGTAATCACTTTTGTACCCAAATCATTTTCTTATGTTTTAATATCAGCATATAAAAGAAAAAACAAACAAAAAAACCCTTCACATAGACAAGTTGAAGACATCAAGAACTCCAGTTTTAAAAAAATGACTATCACATGCTTAAGAAAATTTTAAAACATATATATTTCTTGAACATAAATATATATGCATGTATAAAAAAAAACCCCACTTTTTAAAACAAATATTTAAAAACTTTTGAATTTTGGAAGAAAATAACTCAAATCCCTGCCTTCTAATCTAAGAATATTTTCTCTAGTTTTAAGAACAATCTATAATGATAGTACTTAACTCCTAATTGTTTTAGAGGCACAACCTGAGGATTAGAATTTAAATGCATTATCTGGGTCCTGTAAATGATAAAGTAAAACTTGAATACTAAAGCTATAATCATTCTATCATTATAAAGCAGATATTTATGAAAATAGCCATTAAATATTAAATCACAAGCGTATTTTAAATTCTATATTAAAGGTATAAACTGGGAGAAAAATCAGTGACCTGAAGTGTTACTAAACTGTTGACTGACGAAAAGTATTTTTTAAAACAACTTAAAAAAAATTACTTAAACATATGAATTTAAGACTTATTTTATTCAGCAAATTGATATATTTACACAGTGGGGAATGCTGGTTGGATTTAGTCAATGTAAGAAAAACAAACTGAACAGAGACAATACTGAACTATATATATATATATATTTATATATTTATAGCAGAGTTGACCAACTGATTCCTTACCTGTATCAGGAACATCAAGCGCAACAGTGGAACAGTATCATAGGACACTGATTTAACAATACACCACATAAGTCCAGTAATACCCTGGGAATTTACCAATGCAATTACCAACTTTTCCCTTTTTTTGTGTTTTTTTTTCTTTAAAAAAAAAAAAGAAAAAAGAAAAAAAAGTCAGCAAAACCAGCATTATGGTCTAATAAACAGAGTATAACTCTGAGGTGAGTGGGTCAGTAAAAACCTTATCAGACCATCCACAATTTATATAGTGACCTGATTTGCTTCAGACCACTAATACAGAATTAAAATGGGTGAAAATATCAGTCTTTAGAAGACAACAATGATCTGATAAGGATTTGACTTAATGAAAGTTAAAAAGAAAAAAAAAA
>JAJPUD010018549.1:0-28158 GCA_023553655.1 Myrmecobius fasciatus | reverse complement strand
GTTCTGTCTCTCCTTTAGAACTCTTTTCCAGGGACATGACCATATTGGCATAATTAACTGGCCTCATGCCTCTGCCCCACTCCTGAAGATGGAAAAATGACTGCATTGTGGGAGGAGAGCCATTCTACCCTACCCATCCCTTTCCTTCCCTCAAAATTCATTTCACTGTAAAACTTTTGCTCACCTTGAATGGCAAAAGAAAAACCAAAAACCAAAAAACCCTAACAATGAAAAAGATGCAAGATTTAGGTCTTAGACTGATAATCACCCTTGTTGCTGGTTGTTGTGGATGCAAAATGTGGGAGACTGTAGCGACGTGGTTTCATCTTACAGAAATTTAATTGGAATGTAACTGGGAAACTCAAGCTGAGATTGCCTTCCAGGGTCCTTTTGATAATAAGGACCTATCCATCTGTCCAAGTACTGTCATGCCAGAGCCCAGAGAAGGGACAAAAAAAATCATCGGACTATACATATTCCTCTACTAAAAAGGTGCCTTATTGCTTTGTAAGGGATAAAAATAGAATCTTAGAATTAAAAAGGACCTCAGATTACTTCTGAGAATTGATCCCTGACAATAAATGATGTCTATAGAACTTTTACAAAAGTAATCAGTTTCCTTTAAAAGATTTCTAATGTTATCCTTTAGACCCCAGGGAAGCCTCTCAATTCCTCTGAAGGTACTCCTCTATAAGAAAGAGACAATAAAATCCCATTAACTTAACACAAAGGATGACTGACTCACAAAAGTTCATGTTGGCCATAGTCTCAAACTACAAAACTTATAGTAAGTGTCTTTGTTTAATATAATCCATTTGTTGCCCCCAGTACCTAATTCCCCAGGTGAAAGACAACTTGAATGTACATTTCACTTCCCTCCAAACACTTCTCCAAGTCTGATGCTCAGGACATACAATTCAAACTTCCCTCCTCCCCAGGACAACTTCTTGACCCCTTCCATATCCTTAATGTGCATCAAGTCACACCATGAGCAAAAACTAATCCTCTTTGTTAATAATTCTCTAAAATTTTGAGGGAGATCACTGAAAAATCTCCAAAGCCAGAATTAGCTCTCTGCTCAATTCTGTTATATACATCTAGGAATTCCTCTATTCCCTAAAATTATAGCTTAGTTTTGCCATTCTCCTTCAGCTTTTCCTTATTCCTTACTCACTTCTTTGCCTTTTTCTTTCAAATTAACATGTAATAGCTCTTTCTGTTCATTCTCCATTTATGTCCTTGATGTCTTTTCAAGTAAATTGCCAACTATTCAGTCAAGAGAGTTTCATTCTCTTTACTGTTATGTCCAAAGTCTAATATAGTATCTGTGCCAATGTAATAGGTGCTTTATAAGTGCTTAATTGGTTGTCTTATTTTTCTTAAATTTTTGCTCATGATCTCATTATGCTTTGGTATAAGAAGTTATAGAATCATTAATGGTTCCTTCTGAAAAGGACCATCAGGGACAATCTTTCACTCCTCTTCAAGAAATTACAAATTTGAATTCAAACATGACAGGCATGGAAAGTCATAGTCAACTTTTGTGCTGAAATCTCAAAGTGCTAGCCTTTGAGAATCCCTGTGCTATACATTGTCTGACTACAATAGATTTAACATCCTGGGCTCATGAGGAATCAAATGCATTCGAGAAACCCTTGAAAAGCTAGAATTGACCCTCTCTTCCAAATCATCCTGTGATCTTTCCCTTAGAGAGGACCTACTTTCAGCTCATTTCTAAAGCAAAAATGTATTTCATACACTTACCAGAACCATTTCAACAGGAGTCTTGTCCAATGTGTCCTGTACTGCTAACGTCATTTGCTTCAGATTCCAGAATTCTTGTGCTGATTTATTCTCCTTCTCCTCGGCTTCTGCCGCATTGTCCTTAGATTCTTCATCTAATCTTTGCAGGTGAAGATTTTCTTCAGCCCATAAAAACTGATGGATTTTCTTATATTCATGTTTAATTAACTCTTTATAAGTATAAGTATCCTCCTGTTCCAAGAGAAATTAAGTTAAAGGAAAGAAATGAAAAATCTAAGATGGAAAGGGTGGGTGATCAACACTTTATGAAATACTACTGATCAAAGGTTATTAATAAACTCTTGCTAGCAGACACAGCTGTTTGGTCTACATCTTCCATTTCAGGATTTCTGAGATACATTATCCCTTAAAGGATCATTTTTAAGAAGTGTGTTATGAAAATAAGAGTGATACTATACAAAGAAAAAATCCTCAAAAACACTTTAAAAATGCCCAAATGTCTGGTATGATTAGGTGCCAATTACCCCAAAAGAATAATGTATTTCATCCTTTGATCATTGATCAAAATCTCATTCCTAGTAGGAAAAAAGCACTCCATTCCTAACATTTTCATCATTAATTCTTCCTTTTGAGAAGGAAAAGGCCTTCAAGGGATAATATATCTATTATTCTCAACAAAAAAACAAAACAAAACAAAAACGAACTTTAAACATTGTAGTTTTCCTCCTCATAGTGTCCATTAAAAATGTAAATTTTTCTTTTTTACTATGTAACTCCTTCTTTGCCTCCTGGAGTTTCTCCTGCAAGAAAAAAAAAAGGCTTTAGTGAAACTATTTTACAACAAAGAGGCTTCCATGTTTAAGAATTACGGGTTAGTGAGAACTAAAATTTATATAATACTTCAGGATGATCAAAAGCCTATATTACTTTTCAAGTGGAGTCTCACAATAAGTATAAAAGTTAGTGGTTATTCTTATTTCCATTTAAAATTTGAGAAAACAGAAGCAAAAATTATCTGGAAGATCAGGAAAAATAAGTGGGTTGAATTACAGATACGAGGCCCCTAGATTTCACTTGTACCCATTAGGTTGAGTTGCTTTGAAAATATGAAAGTGGGCCAGAAAGATAGTTAAAGGAACAAGTATTATTTCTCCTGTGGCTGGGATTGACAATGAGCAACTACTCTTACCTTGCCTTTAGCAATAGCACTGTCCAAGGAAAGAATATGGTGATCCTTGTGTTCTTGGGTTATTGAACAAGACTTGCAGAGGAGTTTTTGGTCTTCCTCACAGAAGAACTTTTCTTTTTCCCAATGTTGATTACAGGTGGCCAGAGTCACTGTGCTCTGAAGCACATGAGGACGGATTGTTTTGCCAGCCATAGAAAGCTTCTGCAGATTCCTGCTAGGCGTCAAATTGCTGATTTGGATGGGTTGTCTGCATTCTGGGCATGTTGATGTGTCATCAGCTCCCCCCATGCACTGGAGAAGACACTGCCTGCAGAAGCTATGGCTACAGTTGACAGTCACTGGGTCACTAAAGTAGCCCAGGCAGATGGAGCAAGTGAGCTCTGTGTTAAGGCTTTCAATTAAGCTTCTGGCATCCATGTTCCTAGACCTGGGGAGAAATAGTCAATGATAATTTTGACCATGGTATTGCTGTGTCATCCAACGCATCTCAGAAATTTTGTACATGTTATTTTTGTACATGTTGTATTTCAGGGACTCAGGAGGCAATAGAGGGTCTGCAAGAGGTTCTCTTATCACATATCCTGAGCAGATCCATCCAACATCCAAATATGTCTGCCTTCAAATAAAACCAGGACATCTAAAAGTTGTATAACTCAGAGATCCACATCATTTACCTTAGGGGCAGAATCCACAAAAAGCCTATCTTACAGGGAATCACACCTAGTCATAATGAAAAGACTAAAGAATCAGTCTTTTTTTTTGTTTTCTTTGTTTTGTTAGTATTAGGTCAATTTGTTCCCAGGGAGCAGATCAGGAAAACTGATATGCCCAGTTCTTTCCTCCAAGGGAAAATGAAGTATTTTTGACATTTTCCTACTCTCATCTTCTCTTTCTTTTTGCTTCACTTTTTTCTGGTTATACATGTACATTAATTTAGTACACATTTCTTCACAATTTAAGTTGGGAGAGAAAAATCAGAACAAAAGCGGGAATATCATGAGAGGAAAAAAAGTGAATATTTTATATAGATTTATATTCAGTTTCCATAATTTAAATGCTCCAAATGCAAATGGCATTTTCCATTATCAAGTTTATTAAGATTGCCTTGGATCACTAAACCACTGGAAAAAAAAAAAACAACAAATCTTTTACAATTGATCATTATACATTCTTGTTATTATTGTGTACAATGGATTCCTGGTTCTGCTTATTTCCTTCAGCATCAGTTCACATAAATCTTTCCAAGCCTTTCTAGAATATTCATTACCTTCATATACCACAGCTCATTCAACCATTCCCCAACTCATTGGCATCTGTTCATTTTCCAATTCTTTGACAAAACACATAGAGCTGCTACAAACATTTTTGCACATGTGGATCCTTTTCCCTTTTTTATGATTTTCTTGAGATACAGACCTAGTAATTGTAACTGCTGGATCAAAGGCTATGCAAGTTTGATAGCCCTTTGGGCATAGTTACAAATTGCTCTGCAGAATGGTTAGATCAGTTCACAACTCCAGCAAATATGCATTAGTGTTCCAGTTTTCCTACTTCCACTTCAACATTTGTCACTATCTTTTCCTGTCATGTTAGTCAATCTAAGAGGTGTGATGTGGTACCCCAGAATTGTTCTAATTTGCATTTCTTTAATCAATAGTGATTGAGAGCATTTTTTTCATATGACTATGTAGTTTTTATTTTATCATCTGAAAATTGTCTGTTCATATTCTTTTATCAATTTCTCAATTGAGGAATGACTTGTATCTTAGAATAACTGATCTTATTTTAAAGGCTGAGAACAATCCCATTTCTTATCTAATGACAATGAGACAAGGACAATTCCAACTCATTATCTCTGTACCCTTAAGTTTTCTCCACCACTACTCATACCATCAACCCAAAAAAACTCATTTTTTTCTCCTCTAATTCTCATTTTTGTTTCCTCTCCAATTTATTATTCTTTTTACTAGACTGAGATGCCATTCCTTAAAGTTTGTAGAAAAACAGATATTTTCCCAAGAGAAACTTACCTTTGATTCTGTTTTCCTCCAATATTGCTCTCCAGACAAATAGGACTGTTTTGCTGGAGCTCTGGCAGAAAGAGTTGTTGGGATCTTTTTATATGTCTTCCTTTGATTAGTCCTTCCCTTTACTCCACCCACAAAAGGTGTAACTTCTGTGGTTTGATAGTGCTTTTGTTCTTTTGAAGTTTCCATTCACTATGGTGGTTATACCTAAGTGTTAAATTAGATTACTTAAGGGCAGCAGCACTTCTCATTTCCAGAGCTTCATGTGCACACAGTCCAGGCCCAATGCCTGGTCACCAAGAAGAGTCAAGCCAGAGGAATGTAGATCTTGGCGGTTCTTTATTCAGCCCTCATTACCTTCAGGGTCTCTATTACCACTCCCATTCTGTGCGCCCCTGTCTCTCCCCTTACCAGCCTTGTTTATATCTCTCCTCCTCTCCTAGTCTCACCTCCTAGGCCTGTCCCTCCTCATCACCTGGCCTCTCCTCATCACCTGACTTATACGCCTACACCCATCATCAGCTGAAGGGTGTGGTTCTCGTCTACAGAGGGGAGCTGTTTTTTAAGACCACTTAAAACCAGTCCTCCAACACCTGAGCCCTTCAGATCATAGTAATCTTGCCCCACCAATTCCAAGTGAAGATTATTTTTCATTCCTTTCTTCTCAGATATTCTCAAGAGAGTTGAGTGTCTCTTTCCCTTACATTCAGCCTGCAAAGATTTTATTTGGAATTTTTTGGGTTTTCCTTTACTCTGCCCAGAAAAAAGTGAGAACTCCTAGGTAAAAGACTATTTACTGAATTCTTAGATTTATCTTTTTCATAGAATAATGGGCTATGATTCTCAGTGGTGTTTACATCTATTCACCTGAAGCCAGAGTTGTCTTGCTTCTAAATTCATCAGGCCTGGGGCTACTAGGTGCAAATCATTCATGTTTCATTGTACATATTGTTTGACAGTATTAATGTTGTTTTAAAATGTTTCATTTGATGGGATGCATCTCTAGAGAGAAGGAAAATTAAGTCTTCACAAGAACAGGAACATAAAATGAGAAGGTTGAAATAAAATTTATTTTGAGAAATGTATTGCTTCAGATTCCTATTTCTTCCTCTGAACTTTCCTGTTTTTTGCTCCCAGATTTCATATTTAAGTTAATCTATTTATTAATAAAGTAGTTTTGTGTAGATGTCTCATATGATTAAGTGGAAATTAATTGTAGTCAGTGAGATCCTCTCAATTGTGACCTAGCACTTTTTTGATTAAGAGATACAACTTCTTTTTGAATGGAACCCATTTCATTATTAATTGAATTGCACTGATCAGGTGACTGGTGATTTCAGGTCAGCTTTCCTGAGGTGGATGTGATATAATTTGAAGGAACTAGTAGGGTTACAGAAAGTTGCTGGCTCTTGGTCTTGGAGTCAATGAATTCTGGAGAGTGAAAAGGAAAGGGGTTAGAAAGAGCATGGATTAGCATCCCTTTCCTGGCCCTTCACTTCATCCAGATAATCTGGGGTTTAGATTAAAGACAGCAATTAGTATCTTTTCATTATTATTTAGTTTTGTCTTCTATCTTTCAACATTTATTTGTCTATTGATCTATATACCTAGCTAGCTAGCTATCAGGTAACTATAATGGATTGTTGGGTAGGGAGAGAGGGAATTATATTTTCATGAGTCCCTTCCTTCTGGACAAACTAGGGATTAATTTATTGCCCTCCAGGAACCTGCATTTTTATCTGTAGGCATTTGCTTCCAGTAGGGGACTAAAAGGAATATAGCCTCAGGCTCACTATTCCTTGGTTGAACATGTTTCTAGTGAGCACAGATAGAGCAGAGAAACAGATGGTCAGAGAAACAGAAGGAATGGGGAAAGAATGAAAGAGGGAGAAGTAGGTGATAAGAGAAGTGATGAGGAACTTAATATAGGAGAAAAATGGAAGGACAGAGTGAAGGTAAAAAGAAAGAGTTTATAGGTATAGGTATAAAATAGGTATAATATAAAAATGGGTATAATAAAATATATATAATATATAATAAAATAGGTATTAACAGCCATATGTGATAATACATATTCTCCCCAATACATACTTTAATCACTGTTTCTTTTCATGTGAATTGTTATGCCAAATCATCTGAGGCATTATGGATATTGTCAAAAAAAAAAAAAAATACAGAAGTTTTCCAGGGCTTGAAACAACTAGCCATTCACATTCTGAATCATCAAAGAAATATCACCATTGAGGGAAAGTGTTTTTCAATTTCTATTCTATCCTGGAATGAGGAGGTCCTTCCATAAAGATAAACCTTGAAAATAAGCATTGTTACCTTAGAAAGGATTATGTTCTATGGCTCTTAGAAAGGTGCTTTGTAGCTTGTAGGTTGTAATACCTTATATAAACAAGGGTTTATAAAGGAGAGTGTGGATTCAGATAATTCTAGGTGTGAAAAAAGAAGATATCTTAAAAACACAAAGAGAAATTGAAAAATTCCCCTAGATTGGTTGGAACACTCCGTTCACAGTTTGGGGAAGACACAGGCAACAATTACAACATGAGTTGTGATCTCTGTAAACCTTGAAATGATACTATACCATTGAAATTACTAGTGAAGAAATGTGAAAATTCATCTTGTAAGAAAACAATCATCTCCTTTCATTCTAATAAGTGCTTCAAGAAATAAAAAGTCCTGATATGGGTGTTAGGCCACAATTCTTCATCTTTTTAGTGATTGGCCATTCTGATCAAGGGAACCATCATTTTGGCTCTAACTTATGTTAGAAATGTTAAGTCTACTAAAAACAGTGTCTATGAAAAACAGTTAAAACTACAACTTAGTTGTCTGTGTTCAAGGAAAAGCTTACTGGGCAAGTAACATATTTTTATTAATGATTTTAGAAAATTGTAGGCTCAAGGTCAGCATGTCCCTTAGAAAAGCTGGCCCACAAACTGGAATTGGACATTTGGAAGCCATGTTTCCTTGCCTGCTTGCTTGCATCCTTCCTCCCTTTCTCCTTACCTTTTATTCTCCCTAGGTCCACATAGAGTATCATACCCTTATCTACAGATTCTCTTAAAAACATTTTTTTTCTCTTTTGCACCTCTGAACCCTCCCAAGACATCTTGGAATTTACTGGTTACATTTTTTTTTTTTTTAAGACCATGCCTTAAACAAAAACCAATCTGATTCTCATGGGCTATCTATAGCTACTAGGAGAAGACTTCTTTGGTTATTGTTTGAGTCCTGATTGACTCAGATTGAATAAATACCCATTATTTCTGCTTTGTCCAAAAACCCTGAGGGTTTTCCCCTCCCAAATTCATTCATTCATTCATTTAGATTTTTTTTTAACTAGGTGAAAGGGATGTTTTGCCTCAGTTGCTACCTACCCTTAATCACTGAATGGGTGTACCCTCAGTCAAACTGAGACCTGTTGAAGAACTTAGCTTAAAAAGGCTGAGGTCTCCCACTATATCCAGATCTGTGTCTCCAGTCATCCTGATCTATAGGACCCAGATGGCTCTGGAGGGGAAAGTGAGAGATGTGACCTTGCCCTCCATCACTTCAATCCAATTCACTTGCATATCATGGCATCATCTCCTTGATGTCATGGTCCTCTTTAAGAACAAAGAACAAACAACACAACATTCAATTATTAATCTGACTCTTCTAAATCTGACTTTTCAAATGGCTTCTTATATAACTTTTAAGGCCTCAAATCAGTACCTCTTCATGTGTAGTAGCCTATTTCTAACAACCTGAGGACTCATGTTTGAATGCACAGTTTTAAAAGATATGACATAGAATTATAATATAATAGTTCTATAATCCAAAAGAATTTCCAGAAATAAACTTCCAACTCTTAAAAATAGTTGTATATAGTTGTTTTATCCTTCATTTTTGAAGAGGGCCAATGACATGTCATCATGTCTTGACCTGTACAAGAATGAGATATAAATTAGCTGTTGGAAAACAATATACGGCAGCATTATTTATCATTTTATCAGTACCTTTACTTCTAAAGGATATTCTTTCAACTCTGGCCCTCTTCACAACTTTATGTACTCTATTTAAGTCTTTTTCTATGGTGAAATTTTTTTTTTACCTTTCAGGTTCTTTCAGAAATATTTATGTTTTTCCCCTAGCTTTTCTTGCCCACTAGAATACTGGACTCGACCCTGGATTCTCTCTCTCTGTGAGAGAGGTGACCTTTTGCCTTATCATAATGGGTCCCACTTCTCTGGCATTAATTTTAGATATTTAGATATAAAAGCTAACTACAAAGCCATGAAAAATTATTTCTTCTCACATCTCAGAAAATATTTTAATTCATACTTTTAAAAAATATTAAATTTATTTTCATTCTGACAAAACTCATTTGTTTTCTCTAAAATTTTCCTCTTTGTTGGTGGCAAGTTCATCCTTTTCATTGTTAATACTGGCAATTTGATTTTCTTCCTTTTCCTAATTAACTAAAATTTGATCTATTTTGTTTTTCCATAAAACCAACTTTGTTTTGTTTATTAGTGGTGAATAGTTTTCTTACTTTCAATCTTATTAATCTCCCCTTTTATTTTCAGAATTTCAGATTTGGTATTTAATCAAGGATTTTTCATTTGTTCTTTTTCTAGCTTTTTGATTGGAGACCTAGAGGATTACTTTAAAAAAAAAAAAAAAAACAGACTCAGAGATGCTTTTGGTAAGTATTTGAAAACAACAAAAGAAGTTAGCCCTCTCCCCCCCCCAAAAAAAAAAAAAAACATCTTGGTGTTTTGAAATGATATGAGCAGAAGTTCGTGCTGTGCCATGTCCAGAATATTTAAATGAATACTTAAAAAAATTTTTTTAATTCATCCCAAGCATTTTATCCTCCACTCCTGTCCACCCCTATTCTTTCTTCCAGGTTTGGGCTCAGTGATAATTTACATTCACCAGATAACACCTAGAGAACTCTGTACAAATTTTGATGGCATAGTTCAGAAGGGCTATCATTGTTCTGATGTACCTTAGAAAAGGGCAAACGAGAGTGTGAGTAGATCAGGTGAAGGCTATGAGAATGTTTAGAAGTAGACAACAGGTTAGAGGAGAAATACTTCCTGTCTTCAACCATGTGAAGGGCTATATGTGTTTTGCCTCATCACACTGGAAAGAGGCAGGACAAATGGAAGTACCAGGAAAAAAATTTGTGATCAGAGAAGAAAACTTCTTAACAATTAGAATTGTACAAAAAAAATGATATGAGATTTTTCTTGAGATGATGGATTAGTTGACACTGGAGGGCTATGGAGGCTCAATGAGCACTCTTCCAGGATATTACATTCTCCCAAAAGACTCAGGTTTCACACATGTTGTGAGAAGTATCTGACAATTATTGCAATTCTGTTTATATTTTTTTAAGAAGCAGATGCTTTAACAAATGAAGCTTTCTGGGGGTAAAGGGAGACACAGCTTCTCCCCCTGCTGTTTGGCCTTTTGGAGAATACTGCTTAGACAAGTGGGGCATCTGATATTTCATTTCATCCATCAATGCTTATTCAGAGTTAATTGTGGAATGCACAACCTGTGAAAATGCCAGAAATCAGACCTGCTGTTCTGGCTCCCACAGAGATCACGAAAAGCAAGAGAAAGAAAGACAAAAAGACAACGGTGTTCTTCCAAAGTGAAGAGAAGTAGAAGTAAAGGTAGTTTTTTATCATTAACTGTACTTTTAAATGATTTCTAACAACAGTTGCTGAGGAAACACAAATGAAAACAACGAATAGATAAATCAGTGTATGAAGGGACTATGTGAAAGCTGGGTTCAAGGAGAAATTTTAACATTCTCAGACAAACTGTCTCTCCTCCCATCTGGGCAGGTGGCTTATTGCTCCTGCAGATCCATTCCCATACAGCATATCTCTGCTCTCAAGCTTCCTGGCCTCTACCGGCCAATGAGCAGACTGAAGTAGGGGTTTGCGCCTGGTCAAAATGACAAGAATTAGTGCAAACCAAGTGCAGATTGAGCAGGCCTGGGAAAGTACAGCTTGAAAATAGCAAGCTATGCAAAGGCTAGGCAAGTGTGATTACATCACTAAGCAGGTATGATTACCTGGGAGGTCACATTAATGAAGCAATTTCTTTCTTCAAGAAGGCATAAAATTACTAGTAAGTTTCCCCCTGTTATTTGGCTTATATTTGTCTCTTTACAAATCTCACTAGTACTTCAGGTTCAGCCTTCTGGGGAAAAAGAGAATAAATACAAGTGTTTTCTACTGGCAAGCCTTCAAACACTTGAACACATCTGTCCTCCATGTCTTCTCTTCTCATGGCTGAACATGCCCAGGTCTTTCTAACGATAAAAAATAGAGATTCTATCACAGGAGATATTTTTTTAAAATATCCAGTACTACTATCTAATCAAGATGAAATAAGTATGGTGCAGTGAGGGATATTATCAGAAGTTTAAATAGTTATGTTTTTCTTCTGAAACCAGAAAAGAAGAGACACTGGGGAGATAGATGGGTGTATTAGGATCACTAGAAAAGTTAACTCTTGTGGCTTCTTCCACTTTAACACACTGACCTACTAGTCTGGCACCTTTTCTCCTGTTAGCAGCACCACAATAACCCTTTCCCAGCTTAACACTGTCCTTTTTAATCTGATTGCCCAAACTGAACTCACTTACCAAATGCTCTTTGATGAGAACAGAATATAGAAGGGACTTCAGGTCCCTCATTCCTGGAATTGGAACCTCTCTGAATTGAGCTCAAGATGGCATTAGACTTATCTGTCACATCATGCAGCTGATTCATATTAATTTTCCAATGCATAAAAGGACCCAAATCTTTTTTCAAATTTATGCCTCTCTAACCATGATTGGAATTTATCCTATGCACTTTCATGTAATGTTTTTGGTTTTTATTTTTACTTATTGAATTTTTAATTTATGGGATAAAATAAGTATTTATATAATAGTATATAAAGAAGATTATACGTGAAACTGTAAATCTGTTATGTACAACTTACTATTCCTTTTAAATATATAATATAGTTATCCTGTAAGTTTCCTTTTGCTCCATTTTTTCTTTCCTCCTGCCCTAGGGTTGGCTACCATTAGACACAAAATTTGTGTACGTATATCTTATAAATATGTGTACATGTATGTACATGTATGTATATATATATCACATATTTATGCATTTTCCATATGTGTAAGTGTATGCATATTTATATGTATATATGTGTGCTGATATCTATGTTTATCTATATCCATCTATATGTATATGTGTATATGTGTATAAAACCATTTTTAGATACTAATTCTAGGCAGTTAAGGTCTTTTAATTCCTGAATTGATTCCAGGGTAGTAGGTTTCATGACTTTGGGTCATCTGCCAATATGATGAACATGCTATCTATAACTCCATATTAACCATGGATAAAAATATGAATTGAGTTTTAAATATCTGAGGTACCCTATTGTAAGCAAATAAGTCAATGTCAATCTGTTAAATCTAATCTTTGAATTTATCCATTCAAGCAATGATATGCTTGCCTGGTAATATTATTGTGTAGTACATATAAGTATTCTCTACTGCTGCTGAAAACTTAAGGAGAATGTGCCATTAGAAGAAGCTAGATAATTTTGGAACATAAAAGTCATTGGTTGATTGAAAAGGTCAGAAGCTAGATTGCAAGAGCTTAAAAACAGGGAGGAAAGGAAGTACAGGTTTATTGAAAAGTTTAGAGTTCTGGAATGATAGTCTTTGTTTTAAATGTTTATTTATTTATTTATTAATCTATTGAATTAAATGAGCATTTCCATAGCATAGTATAATTAAAAAATCCAATTGCACGTGAGACACTGTTTGTTCCAAAAATGAGGATAACTTGGACATTTTGATTGAAGAGAAGTTTCCAGAGACTTAGAGAATTAAAGAGATGATTTTTTAAAAAGCCAAATTGCTGAAGTGATGAGAAGGGTTTAAATTAAGAACATAAAGAGAAGATTTGATGGCCCTTGGAGCTTTCACTCAATCTCCTAAACCTTATTGAATTAAAAAAAGCTGGTAAATTGTAGTCAATTGTACATAATTTTCTCAATCTTCAAGTAGAGCCAGAAACATTCCCTCAATCCCTTAGCACCCTCTGTTCCCTCTGATCTTACCATCACTTGCCCTCCAATTCTAAGAAAGAAGCAGCAAGTAGGTGCTTGGTATTCTCTGAACTGCTTTCCAGAATCTTCCTCCCACATATTTAAGGACAGAGTTTGTAATTTTTTAAAATTGTTTTTTGATCCTCTAGAAATAAGTAGGTAAAAATGAGAAATGCTTTCCTCACCCTCCTTACTCAACAGGATGATTGTAAAATATAAAGGAGATAACATATCAAAAGTCTTTTGTAAGGACAGAATTGCATTTACCAATGATATCCAATAATTGATATTTATACAGAATTTCTTCTCCAACAATACATTGCTGACCTTTATTCATTCATTGTCCATCACTTTGAATGTCATTAAATGTTGAAAGTTTAAAGGAAATGATTCATTGTAATTTGTCTCTACAAGGAATTGCATAATAATTATGGCAAACATAGTTGGGGAGAGGTAGAGAATGAACCCTCAAGAACAGATTGGAGAAATGAACAAAAACATTTTAAGGAATGAGTGGGTCAAAGAATAAATCATTGGAGCAAGAAAAGGTGTTAGAGAGAGTGATAATAATTAAACAAAGCAGAACAACTCTTAAGAGGAAGCTGAATCATTCTCAAAATGAAAATGTGTATCTCACCTATATATATTAGTGTCTTAAAAAGAATGAAAAATAATTAATTAGGATTAAATAAAAATTTTCTAGTTTGTATATAAAGTAATATTACTAAGAGAAATACAAGACATTTTAATATGCTTTTGCTTGATTTTTTCTTTATTAAAGCTTTTTTTTATTTTTCATAACACATACATGGATAATTCTTCAACATTAACCCTTTCAAAACCTTGTGTTCCAATTCCCCCCCTTCCCCAACCCCATTCCCGAGGTGGCAAGTAGTCTAATACATGTTAAACATGGAAGAAATATATGTTAAATTCAATATATGCATACGTATTTATACAATTATCTTGCTGAACAAGAAAAACCAAATCAAACCAGAAAAAAAATGAGAAAAAAAATACAAGCAAACAACAAAAAGAGTGAAAATGTGAACCATTCAGTTCCCACAGTCCTCTCTCTGGGTATAGATGGCTTTCTTCATCACAAGACTATTGGAACTTTTCTGAATCATCTCACTGTTGAAGAGAGCCACGTTCATCAGAATTGATCATCATATAATCTTGTTGTTGCCATGTACAGTGATCTCCTGGTTCTGCTCATTTTATTTAGCATCAGTTCATGTAAGTCTCTCCAGGCCTCTCTAAAATCATCCTGATGATCATTTCTTATAGAATAATAATATTCCATGATATTCACCTACCATATCTTATTCACCCATTCTCCAACTGATGGGCATGCACTCAGTTTCCAGTTTCTTGCCACTACAAAAAAGGCTGCCACAAACATTTTTGCACTAGTGGGTCCCTTTCCCTCCTTTAAGATCTTTTTGGGATATAAGCTCAGTAGAAACACTGCTGGGTCAAAGGGTATGCACAGTTTAATAACTTTTTGAGCATAGTTCCAAATTGCTCTCCAGAATGGTGGGATCAATTCACAGTTCTACCACCAATGTATTGGTGTCCCAGTTTTCCCACATCCCCTCCAACATTCATCATTATCTAAAATTTGGTAGCCCATACAGGGAGAGTCCTGGAACATTTTTTTTCATTATCTTTTCCTGTCATCTTAGCCAATTTGAGATGTGTGTAGTGGTATCTCAGAATTGTCTTAATTTGCATTTCTCTGATCAATAGTGATTTGGAGCACCTTTTCAGATGACTAGAAATAGTTTCAATTTCTTCATCTGAAAATTGTCTGTTCATATCCTTTGACCATTAATCAACTGGAGAATGGCTTCAATTTGTATAAATTTGAATCAATTCTCTATATAATTTAGAAATGATGCCTTTATCAGAACCCTTGAATGTAAAAATGTTTCCCCACTTTATTGCTTCCCTTCTAATCTTGTGTTCATCAGTTTTGCTTGTACAAAAAATTTTAAGTTAATATAATCAAAATTACCTATTTTATGAACTTTTTTGGTCAGAAATTACTTCATCCTTTACAGATCTGAAAGGTAAACTATCCTATGTTCTTCTAATTTGTTTATAATATCATCCTTTATGTCTAGATCATGAACTCATTTCAATCTCATCTTGGTATATGGTATTAAGTATGGGTCAATGCCTCTTTACTGCCATACTAGTTTCCAATTTTCTTAGCAGTTTTTGTTAAATAGTGAATTCTGATAGCAAAAGCTGAGGTCTTTGGGTCTGTCAAACACTAGATTACTATAGTCATATACTATTTTGTCCTGTGAATTTAACCTATTCCACTGATCAACTATTTTATTTCTTAGCCAGTAACAAATGGTTTTGATGACTACTGCTTTATAATATAATTTTAAATCTGGCACAGTCAAGTTACTTCATTTGCATTTTTTTTCATTAATTCCCTTGAAATTCTTGACCTTTTGTTCCCTCTTATGTAGAGTATCATGTAGCTTACCCTATTCAAAAGATAAAAGATTTTCTTCAACTATGATAATAGGATTTTTCCCTAAAAAGCACCAGTTAGACTTTTTTGTAACATTTCTTTGCTCCTACGTTTTCTTCCAGTGTTTAAAGTACCTCCTCCTTCTAGGCTCTTTGCTATTTCTCACTTCTAAAGGACCTTATCTTTTGGAGAAAGAGTGGGCCTTTTTTACTGTGGAGGATTATTTTATAGTGAATGGGGAAAATCAATGGTAGATTCAAGGTCAAGGAAGCTACAGGAACTAAGGAAACCTATTTGAACCAGCAGTAAAGTGATTATAGTTTTTAAGTCAGGAAGAAATGTAGAATGGGGAAACCCCTGGATTTTTATCATACTGTGGTCTGAAAAAAGGCACAAACTTGAAGAGAGTAGTAGACATAAATACAAGCAATTATATAAGTTTCTCAAACAAGAAGAGCTTTAGTAACTTCATAGCCTGGTCACGGATACAAATGGGAAACTGAAGAAATTTAAAAGAATCTCAGGTCAAAATCTCTTAACACTTTCAAAGTTTAAGTAAGGAGATTATATTGACCAAATGGCATTGCCAGAAACCAGATGGACGAATTCTGAAGATGAGTTGGAAGCATACTATTTCTGGATTACTTTCCTAATGTAAAAAGCCTTAGAATTTAGTTATAGGGCAAGGAGACCAGCATAGACTCCCAGAAAAGTCTTAGTAAACTTGTATTCAGTGTAAAATTATAACATTGGGGGAATCATTGCAAATGATGGAAGTAGAGAGTCGAGGTAGGAACAAGAAAAATTTATCACATCATTCAGCCCATAAATCAATAAATCATTATATGCCACGTTCTGTGTTAAGTGTTAGGAAAACAAAAAGAGGCAAAGTTAGTTTTTGCCCCCAAGGAGCTCTCCCTCTACTGAAGGGGATAACAAAAAAACAAACAAAAAAAAAAAAAGAAGAAGAAGAAGAAGATGAGGTTTTAATTGGGACTTATAAGTCAGGGAGGTCAGTAATTTGAGTGGAAAAGGAAGAGTATTCTAGTCATTGGGGACAGCCACAGAAAATGCCTAAAGAGAAATATCTTTTGGCCATTGTAACTAGATGGAAGAAGACTAGATATCACAGTGTGCAAATCAACTAACTCTTTTTGGAATTTATCCTGCCAGTCAATGGCATAATAACAAAATCTTTTCCTCTTGATTTGGAGCTTCTCTAAGCCTACAAATTCTTTTGAGATATCTCTCAACACTGGTCAGAAACTCCAACATATACCGTGGTTAATCCCTGTACACTAAAATTTGGTAGCCCAAACAGGGAGAGTCCTGGAACACCAATATCTTGGGGGATTTAGTACTTTTGCACCATTGCACACAAACAGGTACAGAGTAAAGTGGTAATAGATTTGAAAAACTGGGAGGATGTAGAGGGGTTGATATGAACACTAAAAAGAGGATCTTAAATTTGATCCTCAAGGTGATAGAAAGCCATTAGAATTTATTGAGTATGGGATGGGGCATGACATTATTAGACTTTAAGAAAACCATTTTGTTGGCTGAATGGAGGATGGATTAGTTAGGGGAGGCATAATGATGTAGGTAGCCCCACCAACCAGTTATTGCAGTGGTACAAGGAAGAGATGATAAGGGCACATGTGAGTTCCTTTCCTTCCTTTAAAATTGCTTTGGGATATAGGCCCAATAGAAACACTGCTGGGTCAAAGGGTATGCACAGTTTGATAACGTTTTGAGCATAGTTCCAAATTGCTCTCCAAAATGGTTGGATTCATTCACAGCTCCACCAACAACATATCAGTGTCCCAGTTTTCCTACTTCCCCTCCAGCATTTATCATTATCTTTTCCTGTCATCTTAGCCAATATGACAGGTGTGTAGTGGTCTCTCAGAGTTGTCTTAATTTGCATTTCTCTGATCAATAGTGATTTGGAGCACCTTTTCATATGACTACAAATAGTTTTAATTTCATCATCTGAAAATTGTTCATATCCTTTGACCATTTATCTATTGGAGAGTGGCTTGAATTCTTATGAATGAGTCAATTCTCTATATAATTCTTTATGTATTTTATCAGAACCTTTAAATGTAAAGATGATTTCCCAGTTTGTTGCTTCCCTCCTAATCTTGTCTGCATTAGTTTTGTTTGTACAAAAGCTTTTTAACTTAATATAATCAAGGTATTATATCTATCTGGTAGCCCTTTTTTGTAGTGGCTAGAAACTGGAAACTGAATGGATGCACATCAATTGGAGAATGGCTGAATAAATTATGGTATATGAATGTCATGGAATATGATGGTTCTGTAAGAAACAACCAGCAGGATGATTTCAGAGACCTGGAGAGACTTGCATGAACTGATGCTGAGTGAAATGAGCAGAACCAGGAGATCAATATACACAGCAACAACAAGACTATATGATGATCAATTCTTATGGACTTGACTCTCTTCAACAATGAGATGATTCAAACCAGTTCCAGTTGTTCATGATGAAAAAAGCCATATACACCCAGGAAGAGGCCTATGGGATCTGAGGGTAGACTACAACAGAGCATTTTCACGCTCTCTTTTGAGAGTTGCTTGCATTGTGTTTCCCTTCTCAGATTTTTTTTCTTGTAGATCTGATTTTTCTTATACAGCAAGATAACTGCATAAATATGTACACACATATTCAATTTGTCAATTATCTTAACATAATTAACATGTATTAGACTTCCTACAATCTAGGGGAAGGTAAAAATTGTAACAGAAAGCTTTGCAAGGATCAATGATGAAAAATGACCCATGCATATGTTTTTCAAATAAAAAGCTTTAACTAAAAAAATGAAAAAAAGAAGAGATGATAAGGGCCTGTAGCAGGGCTGTGGCAGTATCATAGGAGAGAAGGGGTATATTTGAGATGTGTCACAAAGGTGAAATTGAGAGATCTTTGCAATATACTGAATATAGAATGTGAGATCATGAGAAGGACAAAATGCCTGACTGGTAGGTTGTGCAATTGGAGGACTGGGAGGATAATATTGTCCTTAATTGTAACTGAAAAGTTAGAAGGCAGTATAAAGAGAAAGATGAGTTCAGATTTGCACATGTTCAGGTTGCACATTTTGACAGTGTAATGGCCTAGACCTTTCAGATAAGACCCCTGAACTAATCAATCACACTCCAGTTCCCAGCAGGACTCAGCATTTAGACCCTATAATAACTCATCCATTTTGCTGCAGCTGAAGCAGCTGCTGTTTAGAAGGACCCATTAAATACATTATCCTAATAAATGTCTTTACTCAGTTTGGATAGCATTTGAGCCTTAATTCTTTAAAGATTAACCAAGAGAAAACTGGGACACTAATGCATTGTTGGTGGAGCTGTGAACTAATCCAGCCATTCTGGACAGCAATTTGGAACTTTGCCTAAAGGACTGTGCAACTATATATATCCTTTGATCCAGCAATGTGACTACTGGGTCTATATTCCAAAGAGATCATAAAAGAGGAAAAAGGACCTACATGTGCAAAAATGTCTGAAGCAACTCTTTTTGTAGTAGCAAAGAATTAGAAAATGAGTAGATGCCCATCAATTTGGGAATGGCTGAATAAGTTATAGTATATAAATGTAATATTATATTATATTATGGTTCTAAAAGAAATGATGTGTAAGTTAATTTCAGAAGAACCAGAATTTATATGAAGTGATACTGAGTGAAGTGAACAGAACCAGTAGAACATTGTACACAGTAACAGCAAGATTAAGGAATAATGGACTATGATAGACTTGGCTCTTCTGAGCAATACACTGATCCAAGACAATTCCAATAGATTTGGGATGGAAAATGGTATCTTCATCCAGAGAGAGAACACCTGAGATTGAATGGGCATCAAAACATACAATTTTCAGCTTCTTTTTGTTTGCTTTTTCTTGTGTTTTTTCTTTTTGTTCTGATTTTTCTTTCACAACATGAATAATTTGGAAATATATTTTAAATGATTGTATATGTATATAAGCTATTTCAGATTGCTTACTGTCTTGAGGAGGGGTAAGGGAAGGAAAGAAAGGAGAAAAACATTGGAACTCATGATCTTATAAAAATGAATGTAGAAAATTATTTTTACATGTCATTGGAGCAATAAAATACTCTTGAAATTAAAGAAGAAAAGGAAAGACTCATTCATAATATCATTTATAATAGAGATGAGACAATAAGTCATATTCCTCTAGCTTTTAATGAGATTTTCAAGTGATGGTCACATATTTTTAGTGAAAGTCAATAACTTATACAAATAACAAACATTAACATCATTTTACATTGGATTTTACAGTTACAAAGGACTTTAGATATATTGTATCATTTGTGTCTCTTAATCACCCATGTACAGGGAAATATGCTCATTAGTGGTACCAAAAAAACAGAAACACAATAATATCCCGTGTTTTGGAAGCAATGCATCTATTAAAGCATAGAGCTTGACGTACCCACAGCAACACCAGATTTTGATTAAGTTCAGTTCATAGGTTATTGGATCTTTATACTGGAACATAGCTGGCTTTCTAAAGAGACATCTTTGACAAATAAATAATGTCTCCCTACCAGTCATCTACTGGGAATGCTTTAAGATCACATGTAATGAACAGTATCCATAATACCCAAACACATGTTAGACCTGGAGCTGTGTCCCTAGGAGATATCTAAGAATGGGGTAACTAAGTGGAAAAGTGGATAGAGCACCAGCCCTCAAGTGATATGGCCTTAGATATTTATTAGCTGTGTGATTCTGGGCAAATCATTTAATCCTATTTAGGGGAAAAAAAGAAATTGTCTAGGGAAAAAGCTATTTCAAGCATCCATGAGGGTCATTGGAATTCCACTCTCTTCCCCTATTGGAGGACAAGGAGAAAAAAAGGGTCAAAGAGGTCCAGGGAAGAGGAAGTGAGAGAAATTATATATGAAGCTTTTCTTGATGGTATTATAAAATGAAATGGCTCCTTCATCACAGTTCAATAAAATCCCAATGCTGAGGATAGGACCATGAACTTCAAGACTTCTGAGGTAGGGAGGACTAGAATGGACAGTATACTGATCTTCATTCTTAGTATGTGAAAGAAGGAATTCATCCTCAGCAGAGGGGACAGTATCATCTCTCCTCAATGACTCCTTGCATACACTGTCCATTGCCTACTGTCTCCCACATGAACCTCCCAGTAGTGGATTCCAGATTGAAAGACTTGCGTCCCCAAAATGATGCTCTCTTTAAATCGGTCAGGCATGAAACTTACAACCTGTTGGTAGCCTCCATGTGTAACACTTTTCAAATTATCAGACACAATGAGATATGGACAGGCACTTTCAGGATCCAGGGTCACATTCTCTGAAAACAACAATAACAACAACAATAAGTTGAGAAGTTTTAGCTTCTCAAAACCTGAATGGACAAATAGACATAGTACAGGGTCCCCACTATTCAAGTTTTACTGTACTCATGCGCAAATGTAGAAAAAAAAATCTGCCTTGTTATAAAGTAATAATTTGGGAGCTTCTTTGGTTGATCTGTAGCTAGTCTGGGGGCTGAGAAAATGCTATGGCTTCCCTAGGATGTCCACTCACTCCACTTCCATTAAACAATCCACTAAGGAATATTCTGAGTCTTTTGAAATGTAAGTTCAATAGCATCAGTGCAGATTCTCACCTTTGAAGCTTGTCAGCATGTCATACATCATGGTGGGAGAAAAGAAAATCACTGGAGTGGTGACAGTTTCTGGACAGGAATTCGAGTGATACCTCAGTATCACAGTGATACCTCAGTTACCCTCAGTGATAGGGAAAAGGTACCAGGTCTCACTGTCCTTCCTCCCATCACAAAGACCTTCCATTCCATAACTCTTAATATATTTCCATTCACAAAACCCCTGTTGCCCTAGTTCTGATAGAGAACTCCAAATTAAATCTTAGCTGGTCAGTATATTTTCTGCCACCTGGGAAGAAAAAGGAGAGAAGGTGAGTGCTGAACTTTGTCATGCCTTATACATTGGCACTTTAGTGATAACATTTCCTCTTTTCCCCATTAAATCATATGCACTGTACACAATTGGCCTTCAGTTCCCATATACTTCATTGAGCTAGGCTTATGTGGCTTGACATTTTCATCAATAGGATTGTCTAGAAAGGAACACTCAAGGATCTTAAAGTTGATACATTTGAGTCTGATTTCTAATACATTTTTCCTGTTTTCCAAAAAACTTAGGTCTTAGATCCCTATCTTCTGAACCAGAGCATTCAATGTTAATAGTTTTTTTTTTTTTTTCAATCTCTGGCGACACAACAACCTTATGAGGAACATGTACTACTCTTCTGAAAAATTCAATGTGCCCTCCAGTTCTACTGAGAAGTATGTACCACACTACAAAACTTTATGAATTAAGAAATCTTTTTTTTAAAGGTTGTTTTTATTTAGCAGCCATCATATTTTTAAGCCTGTATTTCTTACTCAACTTGAGGGGAATCCCCAAATAATTATCTTTCCCCGATCTACTGTACTCTTAGAAATCTGAGGACTGAGCATCTTAGAATTCTGTCTAAACTAGGAAGCAAGCAGCTTCCTAGATACTGCTATTAATTTCATCTGTTATTTGATTATTCTTTGACTGGATTTGGAAACCTTAAAGAGGTGGGTAAGTCAAGTGTTACAGGACTATATAATAATCTAATTTTCTTAAAATTATTTGACAAACATCTAATAATAATCCAATTATTACTTTCCCATTCCTACCTGCAGAAGCTGAACATTGGGTTTCTGGTAATTTCTATGGCCACAATCTCTTCTCTCAAGCTTTGAAGGTACTTGGAGAGTCTGGTCTCACTTTCTCTTAAAAGCTTCAGATGGCCCCTTTCCTTTTCAGTCAGGAAGTAAAGATGTCTCTGCTCTTCTCCAATCAGCAATTCATGGGATCTTTTATATTTAGCTCTCAGAGTCTTCCTCTCAGTTTGGCCCCTTAACTACAAGGAAGTAACTTAATCTGATTAGATCAAAGGTCTCTCCATCAATGTCCAGAAGAAAACATGGTGCTTATCTCGACTTCATTAATGTTTTTATGCATATATATTTATATGTTCTGATATTTCTATTATTCTTTAATTTGAAAGATTTCTTGATGTAGTACATAAAGAGGTGACTTCAGAGTCAGGAAGATTTGCCTCTGACATTTAATACCGTAATAAGCCTGTCTGAATTCCTTAACTTTTTCATGGTCCAGGGCCATCAAATATCAAAAAGAAATGGATCCCTGCTGGTTGCCCATCCACTCAAAAAACCGCAAATTAAAACAATCTATGTTGTATTATGTTATCTTTTCTTCTTTTTCTTTTTTTTGTTAAATATTTCCCAATTACATTTTAATTTGGCTCAACTTAACTCAGGAATTTTGTAGGCTGCTTGCTGCCTACTTGGCCTTGAATAGAACACTGATGCAGCCAGCCAACTCTCTTCCTTCCTCCCTCCTTCCTTCTCTCTCTCTCTCTCTCTCTCTCTCTCTCTCTCTCTCTCTCTCTAGCTGCCCCCAAGCAATTCTCTAAAACCAAAGTTCAGAGAAGCTGCAGACCTGTGTTGTTGAATGAGTTTCCTCCTTCACAAATTCCCAATGAAATAACAAAACCCAGGATTTCTCCTGGATAATTTTGCCCTAGTTGACAACTTTTAGGAAGTAAGACTCTCTTGAAGATATTCTCCCAGAAAGATATCTACAAACTTTCCTCTGGGATTGTGTGAAAATCTCTGGAGCTTCAGACTGTCCTACATTTGCTGTTTCCAGTCAAAGGGAACTCAAGCCACTTACTTTCCAGTCAAGCTCTTTCTTTCTCTCTTTAGTCAGCAATTTCTCAACTGTCTCCATTTCTTTCCAGCAAAGATTTGAAGCCTTTTGAGGCTTGTCCTAAGAAAATACTACCCTTATTTCACACATTATGCTCTTTCCTAAGCTTGATCAGCAGAGTACCCACATATTAGATCATGGAAGTCAGGAATAGTGATGTGTTGCACCCCTTTGCAAAGATGTAGCAGTACCCTCAGACCACCTCACATTGTGATCTAATGAGGGAAGAGAAAACACAAAAGGAAACTGAAAAGATGGGATAAGGCAAAGTAGCTGATGTGAGGGTGTAATGGAAAAGTCAGAAAAGTGTCAAAGTTGTATAATCAGGTGAGAAATGATTTGATACTTAATTTTCTAAGGTTGTGCTAGTGGGAACAAGTTCTTACATCCTGGCAATTGAATACAGACCCAGCAATTGTATGTGTGTGTAGTCATTTGAGGGTGAATCTAGCTAAATCAGAAAGATTCATCACCAGAAAATTAGCCAATGAGTAAAGATTCTTCCTTAACCATTGCAATTCACAGTGATTATCTGTTCACTAAAGATTGAAAAAGTCATAAGCTACAACACTGAGGATGACATCTTAGATGCTTTTGAGTTTTGAAATCCTATTAACACCCAGGTGAAAATAGTGATTCTAAATGTATCTCAATGACAATATTGTGATATCATCATCACCATTTATTTAATCAATCTGCATAGATCTATATAAAACCAAACAACAGTCATTATACCCTTACCCTCTGATTCAGTTTAACAAACATTAATTAAGTACTTGCTGACAAAACACATACTTTTAAATTACCTTGTACCCAAGTCCACACACACACACACACACACACACACACACATACACATAGATTATGATCACCAGTTAATATTAATGAAAGTTAATATTGTAATAAAGCAGCTAGGTGGTGCAATGTATAGAACATCAGACCTGAATTGAGGAAGAAAAGTCTTCCTAAGCTTGGGGTTCTGGGTAGATACAAAGTTTAGGAAAGAAATGGCCCTTGCTTTATTGAAGCTTATTGTGATTGAAATTTTTAATACATTAAGCCATGTACAGCTTGTGAAAGATATCATGGCACAATGGAAAAAAGAACAACCTAGAGTCAGCAACCCTGGGTAAGTGGTCTAATTTATTTTTAAGGAATTCCCTAAGACTATAAGTTACAAATGAGTTGCTAATGTGCATTGGTGAAAGTAGTTTCCATGATAAAAATAGTTTTTAAGAACTGATGATATCACAGGTCTCCAGTTTTTTGGATGCAGAAAATAGACAGAACCAACAATGGCAGTTCACATTGTGCTCCAGACATTTAAAGTTTTAATTTCTAAAGGAGCTAGTAAGGCAGGTGGGCTGATTAAATTATGATATTTAGTTTTGTCCCCATTGGGTCATGCCAAAGATAAACCTCCACAGACCCTAGAGTACCAGTCAGGATAGGCATAATATCTATAACTTTATATGTGAATCCTAGGAACTTGTTTGAAGCAAATACAAATGAGATGCACTTGTCTAAAGATGTGAAACTGGTGAAGTGCCAAAGATGGGATTTGAACTCAGGTTTTCCTAACTTTAAACTCCAAAATTCTATTTACTGGAGTTTCCATTCATTAATCTTATACAGTAAAGTACCAATCCATAATGCTATTTGAAGAGTATGAAACATGTTAAATCAATGAACCAATACATTATTTTCTCAGCAAATTTAAAAAAAAATAGCACATTGCATAATAAAGATGACATTGGGAAAGAGAACCCATTGAATTTACAAATAATTCTTTTTCTGTGTGCTTTAGTAAGCAAAATTAATTCCCTGTTTATTTTCTTTTAGGTAAAAAAGAGTACACATTACAAGTAACATTACAAGGCAAATATAATAGTGACAATTCAATGACATAGTAAAGAATAATGATCCTTTGATATCAAAGACAAGACATTTTAAAGTCCAATTGATTGGATCACTGTAAGTGTCTCAGGAAATAATGTAAACAGCATTCTTGCTAATGCATTATTCTGCCACATTGTAGGACTATGACTATGCTATTATATTAATAAAAGCACAATGCCAGTATCCCTTAAGTAATTGGCTTTTGGAAAACTTGACATTCAGTTACAAAATTGGGATTTTTTTGGCTCGAGTGAGTTGGAAATCAAAAGCTTCTTTTCAGAATCCCAGATAACTCTTGCTGGCATTTGCTAAGTGTGAGGAGATTTAACAGTTGTAGGAAAACAAAAGAATGGTGGTTAATATATTAGAAACAGAAAAATTTTTTTCTAAAAGTGTTGAAGGAAGATAAGAAACATAATAAGAGAGAATCATTTTAGTGAGAAACTAGCTCTATAAAGAATCACTAAAAATGAAATAGATATGTTTGATTAACCAGTCTTACTTGAATGAAACAATAAAAATATGCTATGGATAGTGTCATTGAGAATACAACCAGTGATAAAAAATTACTATTTAGATTTAACAATGTTATACAAATACTTTGTATTAGTATTTTTGAGGATTAAAGAGAATGATTAAGCTAATAAAACAAACAACATTTTCTTAAAATAGATAATTTATTAGTGCTTTTTGTTTTTATAAAACACAACACTCTTGTTTCCAGATCATTTTCATCCTACCCCTACTCAAATCAGGAATTGAATTATCCTTTGCAAAAAAGAAAAAGAATTAAGCAAAAATAAGTTCATACATTGATTACTCTGATATCAATTGAATGAATGGAAAAGCCTTTATCTAGCATTTGCTCCATGCCATAAACTGAGCTAAGCACTGAGGATGTAAGAATAAAAAAGGGAGGTAGTTCCTATCTTCAAGGATTTTGTACCTAATTTTGAGGAGATCACAACAGGAGTGGTAGATAGTCAAAGAAGTGTGTAAAAATTGAAAGGGTGGGGGGGTTGGTCTAATCTTGGACAATGTGGGCAGCTAGGTGGCGCAGTGGATAGAGCCCCAGCCCTGAAGTCAGGAGGACCTGAGTTCAAATTTGACCTCAGACACTTAATGCTTCCTAGCTGTGTGACTCTGGGCAAGTCACTTAACCCCAATCGCCTTAGCAAAAAGAAAAAGAAAAAAAGAAGAAGAAGAAGAAGAAATGAATCTTGGACAATGAGATAGTTCATTTTCTTGCCAAAGCTAATTCCTCTCTCTGTGCACTTGATCCCTTTATTTCCTTGTACTTTTTCAGTGCAACCTCAGTTCTCCTTTCTCCCTCTCTCTCTCTCTCCTCTCTCTTTGTCTCTGTCTCTGTCTGTCTGTCTCTCTTGTCTTTTGCTCTCTGTCTTTCTCTTTCTTCTTCAACCTCTATCTACTTTTTTCTTTCCTGCTCTATCTGTCTATCTATCTATCTATCTATCTATCTATCTATCTATCTATCTATATCTATTTTTTGATATCGTGATCAACTTTAAGAGTCTCTGGTAAAGAGACTATCAACTCCTCTGAATAAAGTTGACCTTAATATAAATGATCAAAGAAAAAAAAAGATGAGAAGCAGATCATATGATTCTCATAACTATGGTTAGGAAAAGTATACTTAATCAAACAGTACATGGGTAATGACAAAGGATGAAACAGAGAGCTTTGATTACATGAGATTGCAAAGCATCTGCACAGACAAAATCAATGCATCTTGGATTTTAAAAAGTGGTCAAATGGAGAAAAATCTTAATATCAAATTTGTCTAATAAGGGTTTGTATCAAATATATGTAACAATATATATATCTTATATATATATATATATATATATACATGTATATGTGTGTATAAAACTATTAGACATTCCCTAAGAAATAAGTGGACAACACCAACAGATAAAAAAAAGTGCTTCAAATCACTAAAAAGAGAAATATACATCAAAACAACTCTGAGGTTTCACATCACATCCTGCAAAATGGCAAAAATGATAAAATCATGTGGAATGATAGGCGTACTAATACATTGCTGCTGGAATTGTAGAACTGCATGATCATTTTGAAAAGCAATGTGGAGTTATGCAAATGAACTAATATGTTCATATCCTTTGAATCAGAAACTTACTTCCTAGAATTAAACCCCAAGAAAGCTATTGATAGGGGAAAAAATCCCCACATACAACTAAATATTGATTAACAAAACTTTTTGTGCTGGCAAAGAAGTGGAAACAAAATAGATGCAATGTCTGAACAAATTTTTGCACACAAATGTAATAGAGTATTATTACACTGTAACAAAAATGATATATGTGATGGATACAAAGGAGGGAAAGATTTATGTGAAATGACGGAGAATGGAATAAGCAGAGCCAAGAAAACAAGACACAATGACTATAACAATGTAAATAGAAAGCACTACTAGACACTAAAAAAAAAAGAAAAAATGAATTAACAAAATTATAAACATAAAGCACCATTTAAAACAAGAAATAATGAGAAGAACCCTAATCTATCCCTTCATAGAAAGGGGAGGTCAACAGGTGTTACATGTTTCATGCCTGTTTTTGAATTTTTTCAAGGTATGAGTCAGCTTATGCTGATTTTCCCCCTCTTTAAAAAATATTGTTTGCTATTATAGGATGGCACTCTGGATTTGAGAGGGGAAAGAGACCCTAAGGTAATTGTGATGATGTAAACAGAAGACATAAAAAGACATAAAAAAGAAACCGCTTGAAAAAACGCAT
>JAJPUD010018548.1:5497-28478 GCA_023553655.1 Myrmecobius fasciatus | reverse complement strand
ACAACAGTATTACATGATGATCAATTCTGATGGACGTGGCTCTCTGCAACAAAGAATTGTCTCAAACCAGTTCCAATAGTTCACTGAAGAAAACCATATACACCCAGAGAGAGGGATATGAAATATGGACCACAATGTAACATTTTCATGATCTCTATTGACATTTGCTTGCATTGTGTTGCCTTTCTCTGATTTTCTTTTTTTTTTTTTTTTTTTTGTAGATAGTATTTTCCTTGCATAACTTGTCAAGTATTTTAACATTATTAACATGTAGTGGACTTCCTGCCATCTAGGGGAGGTGAGGGTACTGGGGGTAAAATTTGTAATGGAAAGCTTTGTAAAGATCAATGCTGGGAAACTACCCATGCATATGTTATACAAATAAAAAGCTTTAATAAAAAAAAAAAGAAAAAAAAAGAAAAATTACAGTATTCCTATGAGGAATTTAAACTATAATTTTACATTACGTAGAAACTACCTAAAGAGATCAAATCATTTAAAAATCAATACATCAATCAATAAATATTTGTGTTTCTGTAAAAAAAAAGAAAAATGTGTAGGATTTTAAAATGTAATAAGCTAATGGCTGATGCACTTCATGGGCTCCTATTTTAGTAACATCAATTCTTTCTATAAGAATGGACATGGAAAGTTAGGAACTTGATGAAGAAAAAGTGAAAATAATTTTCATTGGTACAATGTTATATTTACTTGGATGTGTTTTATGATCTCACTAGAGTGTAAACTCAAAGAATTTGAGAATAGAAGAATCTCAGCATTAGAAGAGACTTCCAAGATAAATTATCCCAATATGTATCTGAATAAAAAGTCCATTAACATTCTCACCAAGCACATCTAGAGGAGATAAACCATGACTTCCTAAAATCTATTATTCCTCTCTTCCCTAGGATGATTTTTTCAACCATTCGATCTAAATTTTCTAGATCTTCAATTTAAGAGAGTTCCTAAAGCAACTATCTTTAATTCCCCATCCAGCTGTTGTTCATCATTATTGAAGACAAAAGACAACAAGAGGGTGATGTGTTTACTCTCTAATGAACTAGATTTAAGTGAGGCAAAGTTGTACAAAGTCATTAGACTCATTCTATCATCCAGAGTCATCAGAATTCAGTGAAAAGGTTAAGTCAAGATGACTGGCAATGAAACTGGATGCAGTGGGAAACAAGCTTTTTAAAGCTAAGGTCTTTCCCAGGCCTCAGTTTTTCTGAGGCAGCATTCTTTCAGTGATTAAAGGTTAAATAAGAATTGAGAAAAAAAAACATAGCCTAATATACTTTCACAAAACAAACATAAACAAAAATAATCTGGAAGATACAATTTCTGGTCACAACAGAAAAAAATTGCTACTTATTGTCACTTAGAGCCACTTAGAGTCATATTAGAGCTTGGAACATGGCCTGTTTTTGGCCAGTCAGTGAAAGCTAGATAGATTTGGATTTAGAAACATACTCAAACAACGTTATTTGAATCACAAAGAACATTTTCAAAGTCTGATATTTCAAGCTCTATTTCAAGATATTATAAATGAAAACTACATGAGACAAGACAACAGCCCCAGCTTTTTGAAAAAAATATGATAGCATAAGTACATAGGGATGGGGGAAAATCTATTTCCCAAGCATATTCAATTAAAAATTATATTCCTTTCAATAGAGAACCCACAATGAGTATATGACTCCCCATTGGACAGAGAGAGAAAAGAAAGAGAAGAAGGAAGAGAAGGAGGAGGAGGAAAAATAGAACCATTGCCTGACTTCAACTGGCTGCTTGAGTCCCCAGGAGCAGCTACTACTACTCACAAATTGTTCATAACCACATAATTCTACAAGACCATATCTTCCTTGAAATTCACAGTTCATTAATATCCTGAGGCTGAGTCTTCTCCCTTTCTCTAACTAGAGAAGTTGGAGGGGGGAAAAGCAAGATCTTACCCTCCCCATCCTTCACATAGGATGGATTCTCAGCTCAGTCTTTTCTTCATTTTCCACCTCACTGCTTTCTTTCGGAATTCATCATGTCCTTACATCAAGTACTTTTCCCCTTACCTGCTTTTCAGTAGCTTTTGTATGTCATCACCCTTTTCCCACTTTGATTATAGGTTCCTTGAAATCAGAGATTGTTTTTTGCCTTTCTTCTTATTCCTACCACTTAGCACAATGCATGGCACACAGTAGATGTGTGCCATGCATTCTCAATCTTCTCAATCTTCATTGCTTTTTAAAATTTATATAGAGTTTAGAACTATTTGAAACTTTTTTTGGATTTTTATTGTACTATGCTCTCGTTTCTCATGAATGTATCAGATTCCTTTGTGGTATCTCATATATATATAATGGTGAGTGTCAGATTCCCACAATCTGAAGGCCATATACATTACATTTCAAATTTTCCCTGTGATTCTACCCCAGAGGGGTATGTTTTATTACTCATCACTATCATTGGTTCTAACTTCTAACTATTCACACTCCCCAGTTTTAGTGATGCAAATACTTTAATTCCTTTTAACCACTTAATTTAATTTTTTTTTGAAATCTTAAATCATTATACAAACAAATTAGATATTGTTCCTAATAAAGATGAAGATAATGAGAAATGAAACACATTTTAATAGTGATTCAAGGAACTCTCATGTCTTTTCTGATCAAAACACTCTTTTAAAGAGTGTTATATTCAGGAATTTTTTTTTAAGTTGGTGATATTTTTGTAACTGATTCAGTGATTTCATGGAAGATTATCATGCCTATGAATACAGTATGTCCTATTAGAGTTCCCAGAATGTTCTTATCTATAACCAATCAATTGAATGTCAGGTGACTTTATGCTGATTGAAATCTAAATGGTTTTATTTATGGTACATGACAAGTTAGCTTACATCCCTGATCCCCATAAAACTATTTGCCATTTCAGGAATCACTCTGGAGGTTTACATCATAACTAGAATAAGCTCTATGGAATCATTCCAATTCAAAATTGCTATTGGAATTCTATGCTTGGCTTAGCTTTGTCTCAGGAGTTTGCAAATTCCTAGGGTGCTGAGTAATTCAGCTACCACATCAGGAGGTCTACTTTAAATTAGCCAAAAATCAAAGAATTTGGCTATCTTCAATCTGATCAGAAAACAAAGAATGGAAGAATATCTAGTCTATCCATTGAAACTAACATACTAGGATGACTCAAAAGTAAAAGAAAAAAACAAAGAATATAGGAGAAAGAAATAGAAATAATATTTTTCTGATTTGTTAGTATTTTCTTCTTAATAGATTGATGAATGTTGCAAATAATGATATCCCCATTTTTCAAATAGGGAGCAGAAATATAAAAAGATAAGATGACCTGGTAAATATTAGATTCTGAGTTGAAATTCAGCTCTCTAATCTTCCATCAAATCTGGTATTTTTTTTCCAGTGCAAAAAAAATTTCAGAGACCTTGAAAAGAAAAACCACCCTCCAAACTCAGAACCTTTTCTCAAGTACCTTCATATCCCAAATTTACTGCAAACTTCTGGGAAACACTGGGGTTCTGTGAAACTTTCTCTTAGTGATACAAAAGCACAATGTTCTAACTTGAAAGTAGAAAATTATTTTCCAGTTCTACATTTCAAAGAATTGCTACTGAGGGGGAGGAGGTTAGAGAGCATATTTGAAAAGTGGGGTTGTAAAGGTATTAGCAGTATTTTTTTTTCTATGCTTTCCTAATATGTGATGACACAGACAGATGGAGACTTTAATGGATTATTCATTGAGTTGAATTAATGTATTGTTTTTGACTAGGAAACTGTCTTTTTGCCCAGTAGATCTAGTTTCCATAAGTTATTAAAATAATTGTTCATACTATCTATATTGACTTTAGACAAAATAATTATAGCAACTGTTTTAGAATCTGTAAGAACTAAAATAACTTCTTAAATGATGAAAGCTCATTTTTAAGGTATATTTTTACTGATGCCTTTGCTAAGAAATTCAGTAAATAAAGATTGTGATCATTCATTCATACTTCTATGTTTAGCTTTGTTTATTTAACATGCTAATGTATTTCATTAAAGCTGCACCTGCTTTCATCACTGTATTTATGGGTCTGATATTTCCTTTACATTTTCCTATTTTTAGTTGTATATGTGATATGTCAAACATTTTCTGGCCTAAAATATTTTTGTTTCCATAATTACTCAAAGTACATTTCACTGAGAAAAGAATCTTTAAAATAAGAGGTCTTGATTGAAAATCTCCAAATACTAAGCCAAACATTACATTTTTAGTCAGGCATTATTTTTGATAAAAAGATTTTCTATATGTTCTATTGTTATCTCAGTTTATCAGTTCATTTTGTGCAAGCGTTTCATCATTTAAGTGAAAATGAAGATACTATTGACTTTACAAGGTTATTTTAAAGAAAATGTGATTCCATTTATGATTTTTTTCAACTCATAAGTATTAAGCTCTTACTATGTGCCCGGATATCAACAGAGATCAAAACTTCTTTATTCATAATAGACCAGTTCTTTGTTTTACTATGATCAAAAATAATCATCCTCTCATGGGAGATGACCTTCTGTCAAAGAACCAGATTGATTTGGCTAGTGCTTTGCAAGAAACATTTCCAAATGTCATGCAAAAATATTTTCAACTTAGTACTTCATTGCAATAACCTATGGGAACTCAAATCAATTTCCTTATTATAAAAGCATGATATGAAGTAGAGATAAGAACATCCAAACAATGCCACTGTAAAAGTAATGATGAATACAAATTTTTAAATAATAATAAATGGATTTTATTTTATATTCCTTGTTATAAATTACTATCATTTACGTATTTCCTTAAGTGTTTTTACTTCATTACATTTTACAAGAGGAAAAAAGGAAAAAAAAACCCACAGGAAATAAATATAAAAATTAGGCTGAAAATATAAAATGTTTGTAAAATACACAATTTTATTTTTCATGGAAAATAAAAGCTCTTTAGTACTTTTAAAATATTAATAATTGAATACAAAGAAAAGATAAAATTGGTAAATGAAAGAATGAAAACTCACAAAAAACAAGTTACCCAAAAAATTATAACTGAATGTTATATAATCCCTGGATTATTGATATGAATTATGGATATGAAGAAATGCATATGTTATTGTAGAAAAGTCAACTCTACATAGCAAGTTGTATATTTAGAGAAGATTGGATTTTGCTCAATCTGGTAAACAAATATTTATTTAAGATGTATAAATTGTCAAAATTAGAAAATAAGCTTTGAAGGTATCTGCTTTCAAGTAACTCAGGCTAAATTACAACAAATTGAAATAAACGAGCATTATATCTTTAGGAAATACAATAAGAGTATCAGGAGTGATATAATGGTAAAAGCTTTAAAATTAATCTAAAAAAATTAATGCAAAACAACACCCATTCCTAATAAAATGACTAGAAAGCATTCCTAAAAACTATAAGCAGCTTCTATCTAAAACCAGCAGCAAAAATTATATGTAACGGGGATAAGTTATAAGCAGTCCCAGTGAGATCAGGGTGAAACAAATACCTGTTATCACAATTATTATTTAATTTTATAATAGAAATGTAAACTAATTAGAGATGAAAGGAATTAGAGTATTCAATGAGAAAACAAAGCTATCAGTCTTTGTTGATGGTATGATGGTATATTTGAAAAATCCTAGAGAATCAATTAGAAAAAGGAAAAATTAACAAGTTTAGAAAAGTTGAAGGATATAAAATAACACACATTCTACCTCAATTAATCTACTTATTTAATGCCACACCAATCAAACAGCCAAAAAATATTTTATAGAGATAGAAAAAATAATTACAAAATTCATCTGGAAGAATCAAAGAGTAAGAATATTAAAGGAATTAATGGGGGAAAATGCAAAGGAAGTTTGGCTTACATATAGTAGAACTAAAATTATATTACAAAAAGGCAATCATCAAAACCATTTGGTACTGGCAAAGAAATAGAGTAATGATAGATCAGTGTAATATATAAGGTACATAAAACACAGTTAACAATGACTATAATAATCTAAATTTGGATAAAAGCAGAATCCAGTTTTTGGGGTAAGAACTCAATATTCGACAAAATATTTTAGACAAAAAGGGTGAAATTATAAGTAAATTATGAGATCAAGGGATACTTTAATTCTCAGATCTTTGGAGAAGGGAGGAATTATAATCTAACAAGAAACAGAAAACTTTAAAAAATGCAAAATGAATAGTTTGAGCACATTAAATTTTAAAAGTTTTGCATAAATAAATCAATGTACCCAAGATTAGGAAGGAAGCAGAAAGCTGGAAAGCAATTTTTATGGAGGATGTTTCTGATAAAATGTCATTTCTAAAATATATCAATTTGAGTTAAATTTATAAGCATACAAGTCTCAACAAACAATTTTCAGATAAACAAATTAAAGCCATCATTAATAATATTAAAAATGCTCTAAATTGTTATTGATTAGAGAAATAGAAATTAAAACAACTCTGAGAGGTGGTCCTCATGCCTATCAGATTAACTAAGATGAAAAAAGAGATGATATATTTTGTAGGGAATGTGAAAAAACTGGGACATTAATAAACAGTTGATTCATAACTGATTCAGCCATTCCAGAGAGCCATTTGGAACTATGCTCACAGGGCTATTAATTGCCAAAGTCATCATAACAGACAGAAAATGATCCATATATGCAAAAATATTTGTGGAAGCTCTTTTTCCCTCTTTTTAAAATTGAAAGGATCCACCCATCACCTCCTGAAAGACATCTCAAAAGAAAAGCTCTGAGGAATATCATAGCAAAATTCCATAACTCTCAGGTCAAAGAGAAAATATTGCAACAGTCAGAAGAAAACAATTCAAGAATAATGGAATCATAGAATAACACAGGATTTAGCAGCTACTGCCTTAAAATAATAAATGATTAGGTATAGGTATATTACAAAGTGCAAAGAAATTAGAATTACAACCAAGAATCATCTATCCAGCAAAAATGAATATAACCCTTTGGGTGGAAAATGACTTTCAATGAAATAGACGACTCTCAAGTGTTTTTAGTGAAAAGAAGAGAACTGAATAGAAAATTTGACTCTCAAATACAAGACTTATGAAAAACATAAAAAGGTCAGCAGAAAATGGAAAACACAAGGAACTAAATAAAATTTAGCTGTTTATATTCCTACATGGGAAGATGGTACTTGTAAATCAAAAGAAATATCTTATTACTAAGACATTTAAAAATAATATAGACAGAGAATGCATGTGTGAGTTGAATATGAAAAGGTGCTGTTTAAAAAATAAAATTAAGGTGTTGAGAAAGGAATATATTGGGAAAAAGGGAAAGTGAAACAAAGGGTTAGAAACTGTAAATACCCTTTGATCTAGCATTATCACTATTACTATTATCTGTATCCCAAAGAGATCATAAAAGGGGGGGATAACCCACATGTGCAAAAATGTTTGTAGCAGCTCTTTTTGTAGTATCAAGGAATTGGAAATTGAGTCAATGAATTGATTAAAATTGGTCACATTGGGGAACTGCTGAATAAGTTATGGCTTATGACTATAATGGAATGTTATGTTTCTCAAATAATTGATTTCTGAAATCATCAGGCTTATTTAAGAAAAGTCTGGAAAACTTTACATGAATTGATGCTGAATGAAATGAGCATGAGAACATTATACATAAATAATGTCAAGATTATGTGATAATCAACTGTGTTGTGCATGGCTCCCCTCAGCAATGCAATAGTCCACAAAAATTCTAATAGACAGGATGGAAAATTCTTTCTGCATCCAGAAATAGGATTTTGGAAACTGAATGTGGATTGAAGCCTGATATTTTCACCTGTTTTTGTTTGCTTTCTTTTTCTTTCTTGTGGTTTCTTTTTCCTTTGTGGTTTGATTTTTCTTGTACAGTAGGACACATTTGTAAATATGTTTAAAAGGAGCGTACATGTTTAAGCTATATCAGAATACTTGCTGACATGGAGAGGGGGGAAGTAAATGACAGAAAGAAAAATATTGGGGACATAAAATCGTATTAAAATGAATATTGGAAAATATCTTTACATATATTTGTATAAATATAAGACAGTTGATGAAAAAAAAGAAAGGAAAAGAAAAGAGAAGGATGGGGTAAGTTATTTAATTTTTAAAAGGCAACAAAAGGCTTTTAGAGTGTAAGAGAAGAGAAGGAAAAGTGATTGAACCTGACTCTCATCACAATTCAAAGAGAAAATAATATGCACAATCAAAAAGGTATAGAACTCTATCTTACCATAGATCTATCTCCAAAGAGAAGGGCTGGTGAAAGAAGGGAGCACAGATTGGAAGAAGAAATATTCAGTAGCAATAGAATAAAAAGAGGAGGAGATTGGAGAGAAATACAATTAGCAATAATAAGAATGAAAAAAAGAAGCAAGTTTCCTGATAGAGGCCTAATTTCTCAAAGATATAGAGAATACAGTCAAATTTGTAAAAATAAGAGCCATACCATAATTTATAAATGATCAAAAGATGTGAAGTTTTTTTTTGATGAAGTAATTAAAATTATCTAAAGTTGTAAAAATGTTCTAATTCGTTATTGATTGGATAAATAGAAATTAAAATTCTGAAGCAATACTATATACCTATTAGTTGGCCTAATAGGACAGAAAAACAATATTTAAAATTAAATATTAATGCACTATTATGGAGTTGTGAACTGATTCAATCATTCTATAAAGCAATTTTTAAACTAAAACTAAAAGGCTATAAAACCATGCAAACCCTTTGACCTAACAATACCTCTACTAGGTCTGTATGCCAAAAGAGATTTAAAAAGAGAGAGAGAGGAAAAGGACCTGTACATACAAAAATTTTAAGACCTATTTTTTGGTGGCAAAGAATTGGAAATTGAAAGAATATACATTATTTGGGGAATTGCTAAATAATTTGTGGAGTGTGATTTTTTTTTGATGGAATACTATTGTGAGGTAAGAAATGATGAGCAGGATGCTCTGAGAAAAACCTGGAAATACATGCACTGATTCAAACTTATGACATACAAATTAATAGCAGTTGTTAACAGTAAGCTAATGAGTTGTGACTGACTTAGCAGTTTCCAGCAGTAGAGTAATTCAAGACTACTCTAAAGGATTTATGATAAAAAATACTCTGCATCCTAGAGAAAGAACAGATGGTGTCTGAATACAGATTAACAATTTTGTATTTTATTTCCTTTTTTTTAACTTTATTTTTTGAGGCTTTTTTGGGTATAGTTTTCTTTCACAACTTGGTTAATATGAAAATGTTTTGCATGAATACACATTATAACTTACAACACATTTTAAGCATTCTTAATGATGGTGGATGGGGAGGGAAGAAGGAAAAAGATTTGGAAACCCATTTTTTAAAATGATTGTTTAAAACGTTTTCACAAGTAACTAAGGATAAATAAATACTAAATGATTTTAAAGCAGAAATTGAAAACAAATAAACCAATGAAACTTACTAATTAAAAATATATATTCCATTCTCTCATACCCATACTATTCATAGTATTGTGGTAGATTTAGACTATCTGTTAATGTTATTGTCATCCCATTTTTAAATAACTCATTTTAAATTCAAGAACAAAATAAGAACACATTTTCCATGTATAAAAGCATCACATGAAAGGAGTCATTTTAAAGAAATTAATTTCCATTCCAAGAAAACCTATACAATAAATAAATGCTATAGATTGTTACCAAAAATGTCCAGTTTTTTTTTATTTGTTTTTCTTCCTCATCAGTGTGTTATCATTGAGGAACCCAAAGGACCTAGGATTACAACCAATACTCACCTACCCAACAAAACTGAGTATAATCATTCACAGAAAGGAATAGATATTGAATGAAGTAGAAGACTTTCAAGAATTCTTTATACAAAAGAACAGAACTGAACAGAAAATCTGACTTTCAAATATAACACTCAAGAAAAACAAAAAGATAGACAGAAAAGGGAAATCATAAACAACTCAATAAAGCTAAATTTTTTTTTATATTGCTATATGGGAAGATGATATAACTCCTAAGAACTTTCTCATTATTAGGATAATGTAAAAGCATTTATCTATACAGAAGACACAGGTATTAGTTTAATGTGAAGGAATGGTATCTAATAAATATGTTATATATTATATGTGTATATAATATATAACATGTATACATATATACATGTATATATGTGTATATACCTATACACACACACACATATATATATATATACTTATACACACACACACACACACATATATATATATACATATATATATATATATATATATATATACAAAGGATGACAAATTATTGCACATAAAAGAGGCAAGAAAAAACTTTTATACTGGAGGGGAAGAGGGTGAAGATAAAGGGAAGTAAGTAAATCTTAACTCTAATCAGAATTGGCTCAGAGAAGGAATGATATACATACTCAGTTATGATTAGAAATCTATCTTACCATTCTGGAAAGTAGGAGGGGGAGGGGATGAAGGGTTGATAGAAGGGATGGAGTTTTTGGGAGGGTAATCAGAAAATTATTTTTGAGGAGGGACAAAATGAAAGGAGAAAAGGCATATAATAAATGGGGGAATACTTTTAGCAAGAGTATAAAACAAAATGAAAGAAGTTTCTCTGATGAAGGTCTCATTTCTCAAACATATAGAGAACTGAATTAAATTTATAAAGATAAGAGTCATTCCTCAATTGGCAAATGATCAAAAGATATGAATGATTTTCAGATGAAGTAATCATAGGTATCTATGGTCAAACTTAAAAAATATTCCTACTCACTACTGATTAAAGAAATACAATTAAAATATAATTAATTAAAATAATTCTGAATTACTACGACATACCTATGACTAATAGGATAAAAAAGGAAAATGCCAATTGTTGGAGAGGATTATAGTTATGAACTGATTCAATTCTATAAAGCAATTTAAAAAAATGCCTAGAGCTATAAAACTATGTATACTCATTCATCTAACTTCTACTAAGTCTGTATCCCAAAAGAGATTTTTTTTAAAGGATAAGTACCTGTATGTACAAAAATATTATGTATAGCAGCTCTTTTTTGCAAGCAAAGAAATTGAAATTAAGGGGATGTCCATCAATTGCGCATTGACTCAATAACTTGTGATATGTGTGTATGATGGAATACTATTGTACTCTAAGAAATGATGATCAAGATGCTCTCAGAAAGACCTGGAAAGACTTCATGAGCTGACACAAAGTGAAATGTATGGTAAAACAAAATTGCAGTAATATTTTTAGATAATCAACTATTTTCAGCAATACAAAGATCCAGGACAAATTAGAAAAAGTTGGGGTGTAAAACATCATTCATACAGAGAAGAAAATGGATGGTGTCTAATGCAGTTTGAAGCATACTTTTTTTTTTTTTTTTTTGCTGAGGCAATTGGGGCTAAGTAACTTGCCCAGGGTCACACAGCTAGGAAGTATTAAGTGTCTAAGACCAGATTTAAACTCAGTCCTCCTGACTTCAAGGATGGTGTTCTATCCACTGTGCTATCTAGCTGCCCCTGAGGCATACATTTTTTACTTCATTTTTCTTGTGTGTTTTTTTTTGGGGGGGTCTTTGTTTTCTTTTAAAATATGTCCATTATGGAAATGTTTTTCATGACTACACATGTGCAATGTATAGTAAATTGCTTGTATTCTCAGGGAAGGAAATAACATTTTTAAAAATGAATATTAAAATTTTATATGTAATTGTGGAAAATAAAATATTAATCTGGAGGGAGAAAAAGAAATGCTGTTTTTAGTTTCATAATTTCCCTTTGAATATGAATCCTAATCTTTTCTATTCCCACAGAAGCTATTTACTATTGGATTTTTTCTCCTTTTCATGATTATTTTCACTTATTTGTTTTATTTCATTCTTTAAAGCATGTATGGTCAATTTCTAACTCCAAGGTATGGAGAATAACACCCCCCAAGCCTCAGGTCTCTGTTACTGTTGTTTTTTGATCTATTTCAAACTTAATTTCGGACTCTCCTTTCCACTCCTAAACCATGATGGAGCTTTTTTAAGGCTTTAAAAAACATGATTTTACTCTCTGAGATCACTGGCTGCAAAGTGCGAATTTTCTCTCCTCTCTGGAACTGAAAGCAGAGGCTGCTCTCCTGCAAGAGCTCACAGTCAACAGATCCCCACGCCTCTGCCACTTCAGTCACCAAGAATATAATAGCTTCTTCTCCCTTGCAGAGTAAGTTCAGCCCAAGATTCATTGGTCAGCACATCTGTGCATGGCTTCCCTTGACCGCACAAGTTCTTTGAGTTTTCTCCTACTTAACAGTGAGACCTCCATACTGTGCAAGATGAAAGTTTCTAAAAGTAAGACTGATTCTCAATTCCAGCTGCCCCCAGGGCTTGTTGTTTTTTTCATTCCACAGAGTAAACCTGGAGGTGTTTGCATTTCACTCAGATTGAGCCTCTGACCCTTAGAGACTGGGTCTTTCCCGGGGGTCTTCTCAAGTTGTCTTATGAGAACAACTGCTTCAACCTGATTTTTGTTTAGTTTCATTGCTCTATATTCCCTCTGAAATAATAGTCTGTCTTTTTCTGTGGAGGAAATTGGGAGAGCTAAAACTTTACTGACACACTCTGACTTCTTTCCAGAGTCTTCTGTACTGAAATTCTCAGTATGAAATCTTAGTCAAAGTGGTCAAACCACATCAATTGAACAAGAAATTATATTTGTTGACTCTAGAATCTTTGGCTGGCTGTTTTCCATGAATGGAAAACTTCCTCCTAGTCACTACTTCTTGGCTACTTTGGCTTCTTTCTAGATCCAGCTAAAATTCCACATTTTAAGGTATTTTTTTTTCTTGATTCTGTCAATTATTTCAAATTCACTATTCATGTAGCTTATTTGTCCAAGGACAGAAGCATGTTGGAGCTAGTTTTGATCAGCTTGTAAGAAATGCTTGTTAACCTTTTAATGGGTGCACTTACACTTTGAAAATCAGCAACCACTATAAATAAGGGCTTGATTGATCATTTTATCAATTATCTAGATAAAAGAAGCAATTAATATAGTACCTTAAAGTGAAAATTTGTTTATGCATTTTTTTCCTAAGCCCCATTCTCAAACACTTACCAGCACACCCCAGTATGTCTCTGTAATCATTATTTTACCTCAGCACAAGAGCAATAGAAGGTTCTAAATACACAGACCTGAAGCATGGTATTATACTAACAATAGTTATATGTTGTATAATTCTGTATAATAATAATGCTAACAATAATAATCAACTTTATAGTTTGCAAAGTACACTATGTTTATTTTCTCATCTCATTTGAATCTGGCAACAGTCCCAAACATAGGTCTTATCTTGTTATCTCCTCTATTATGCTATTAGCTCTTTTAGAGCAAGGGCTTTCACTTTCCTTTGCATCCTCAGCATTTAGCATATTCCCTGTCATATGACAGGTGCTTAATAAATGTTTATTGACAAATTTACTGAAACTAGAATGGGAAAAAATGAATTTAGCTAATTGGGAGGAGAGACCAGATGTTCCCCTTAGAGAGATGAATAAAGAAATTGACAGTCATTCCTTGAAGCAGCAGGAAACATCATTTCATGGGACAAGGTTACTTTCCTTGGTTGGGTTTGCATTGAATCAAAGCAAATGGTTCAAAGGGAAAAAAAAGCAAAACATTTCCAGTTAATGTATCAAAAAAACTTATTAGCAGATTAAAAGGAAAGAAATTTCTGAAATTTCTGATTACCTTGATAATATTTCCTATACTGTATTAAATTATTTCAATGTAAAAAGAGAAAAGGGCTGAATATTGTATGTGTGAGCTAGAAATATAGTTTGAAATATAGCAATTACAAGCTCAAAAGTTTGTATATTAAGCAAAAACTTCACGTTTTATATCATAATATTTTGAATTGCTTTTAAGTCATGTTTAAAGTTGAGAGCACTAAGCAACATCACAAAAAATACAATCAGCATAAATATTAAATCATTTCAGTAATAAATAAATGTGAAACCAGAATGGCAATTACATAGAATAAATATAAAATTAGTAGCAAATTATAAGAAATTCAGTTCTTTCCCAAATATATGATTTACTCATGAATCTATAAGATGCAGCCTATGGTGCTAGACAATGGGAATACAAAGGCAAAAATTTTAAAAATCCAGAAAAAAATATTCTATTGAAAGGAAATATTCAGTAGACCTGAGGAACAGGCCATTTCTATTTCCAATTTCAATTTTATGAGAATTATTGGAAACACCTTTATACTTTTTTTCTGCATTCTGCTATTGTATATTTAAAAACAAAGATTTGAATTCAACCTGGAAGACAATGAAGAACTTTTGTTCTACCAAAATCTAAATTTTCTGACACAGCTTCCATCAGAGAAGTAAGATAATACCCATATTGCTATTAGCCTGCTGAAACAAACTAGGGAACTTTAAAAACAGATTGATTTGTTGACTATTTTTCATTTTTTTCAACTGCTATGAAATTTGAATGAAGCTTATTATCGGGGAAATGAATGACATAAAACAAAGACAGATGTGAACTGTATGGTAAAAGTACCATATATTTCATCATACATCAGAAATACATCTCATATATTCCTTTATTGATGTTTCAGTTTTAGGTGAAAACAAATATTGTACCCAAGATGTTAGATGAGCTCCCTATGTCAAACTGAGTAATGTCATGGGGAAGAGTGAGGCAGGCAAGGATAGGCAGTGGTCTATATTAGTAGATGTAATGTCCAAATAGAGAAAAGCAGAGCTCCACATGATTTTTAGACCATGAAATTTTAATAAAATCTCCTAAAATATACAAAGCATGGAATGAAAAATCTATGCATAAGAATAACCAACCACAATCAATAGGTTAAAAAGATACAAATTAACTTTATTTCATTTCCCCAATGGGAAAAATAATGCAGCCCAAGAACAATATTACTATTAATTAAAACCTTAGTTATAAAACATTCTAAAGAGAGATTATAGAAACTTAGGAAATAAGTGATATCTATTCACAAAACAACAACAATAACAACATAACAGAATTAAAATTACTCAACTAAAGTTTTTGTTGGGCCGTATTAGCAGCCTCCTCCTGCTGTAGATTCAGTCCATACTACTGTCTTCTTGTCATATACAAATTATCTAGAGCAGCAACTACAATCAAATTTGTAATAGATCTCCTTACATTTTACTAGAAAGAAGCTATATACCACTACCTCTCATACTTTCCTCCATGCAATTATTGAACCTCTCATGTTTCAGGGTTAATTAATGAGATATTTTCCTTCCATTAAAAATGGATGGTCATTAATTGTTGGATATAATTGCTGCTGAGAGGAAAATGATAGAACACACGCCAAACAAATCTCAGATTAGCATCCTATACCCTCAAATAACATAGGAATGAATTAATTTGGGAGATTATGAGCTCATTATGAAATCATATACTATTATTTCAGATTTTTTATATATCTGTTTTTGTTACATCTTTTTGTTAGCTTTATATGTGTGTCACTACTGTGATCATATAGTTTGAGATCATTATTTCTAGTTTGTTATTTTCAGTTGCTATCACCATAGAAAATACTCTCCTGTCTAACAGCTGTTGACTTCTCTTTCCCGATAACATACAAATATTTATAAACAATGGAGTCTAGTTGATCAGAGCTTTGAAGTTGGGGAAAGGGAGTATATGGGAGGCAAAACATACCATTTTCTACCTTTTGAACAACTTGGAAAAAAACTTTTACAAATGTTTTGGTATGACTTTTATTCATTTGTTAGGGATTCAAATCAATATTAATATTTTTAGAGGAAATGAACTTCCATAATATTTAAGTAAAATGTTTTCTTAATCAATATTAATCTCCTTTTAAAAAAAAGATTTTTTTTCACAATCTAGAATGAAAAACTTAAGGCCCTTTCACTGAAAACTCTCCTAACTAGGAATGCACAAATCATCCAAAGTATTATCAAATTATCATTTGACTTTTCTGAATCATTTTTATCCTCTGTAGATGCTCTTTTCTCATGTTAAAATATTTTTAAAAATCACACTCTGTAGGTGAAAAAATTATAAAAAAACTTTTAACATAAAAAGCTTCTTTAAGTAAATTAAAACATGAATATCATTTGTAAGCTGTAATTGGAAAGTCCATGTAAAAATATTTTTGACTGCATTAAGATGTTGAAATAAAAAAAAAATTAATTTATGACTCACAAAGCATAAAATGGTCATTGCAATAGTTGGTATGATATAGAAAGATTCGATTTATTCCCTAAACTTCTATTGCTATAGCTCAAACCACACAAAAATGTTATCAAATAGTCAAACTATATTGTTAACACCACAGGAAATATAATATTTAAATAGTCAAATTATGGAAAATATGGTTGAAAGGAAAGGCACAGGTACATCGCACTTAATATAAGTAATTCATTATTACCTATAAGACATCATAATTATGAAGATGAAAATGCTATTGAGAAGCAAACTAATACAATAGAATTCTATAAATTATTTGTTTATTCAATTTTTTTACTTTGAATATTTGAATGATAAGTCTTTAACTTTGGGGAGAGGCATTAAGATAATTTGGTTCACTGTGCAATGCTAGTCAAATAATATTTGAACAACTAAATTTATGTTTGTATAGAATGAATATTTGCTCTAAATAGAAACTAAGTAGTTTCAAAGTACATTCCTGATGTCTTCCAGAAGTATCAAAAAAACTGTTGTTTTTTTTTTTAAATAGTAAATTAATACTTTCATTTGTGTACAGATAATGCCATTTCTAAATCTGTACATTAAGGATAGCTGAGAAAGTTAAAGCAATGCCATTATGTCTGCATTTCAGCTACCTTGCCCCAAGAGCTTGTTTATATTGCAGACCCCAGTGTGAAGACTACCTTCCTTACAATTGAATAACAGGCAATTTTATCTATTTAGGCCAGGATTATAGGATATAATTACTCTGTAGAAAAACCTTTCCTGTTACTAGCCCTGAAATTGGTCCTCTTCAATAAAAAGTTACCACATCCCCTATATATACTTCAACAAGCCCTCACCAAAAAGCATTGTCCAATTCATAAACAAATCACCGCCTACCTAAATTGAAAGCTATATAAACTTTATCTTTGTGTTCCTTCAGGGAGCCTTCACAGATGTGTATAGAACTCCCTTGCTGAGGAACTCAATAATAAATCCTTATTGTTTTTTTTACATTTTTGACGGGTTTGTTTTTGGTTTTGATTCTGGTTCCTTGTATTATAAAACTGACAATTTTACCTAAAAGGCACCATAATGAAATAGTCAGGTGATAGGAAATTTTGTGTTTTAGGCAGATATCACAGAACAAGTACAGACAGTTCTTCCTAAGTAAAGTGATTTTTTACATTATGGAAATTTGTCCACTGATATAAGGAAAGGAATGAGTCAGGACGTAGGATCCAAGTACTTATGGAGAAAAGAGGCTAACATACAACTTCAGGAACAGAGAAGCAAGTGTAGGAAAAGTCCTAGGAAAAAGTGAACCCAGGTAGAAGAACCATGTTATAATATCTAGTTATTTAAGTATTTTGATTATATGTTCAGGAGAAACATAATTTTTCAATTCTTTTAAAACATCATATTTTGGGGCAGGTAGGTGTCGCGGTGGATAGAGCACCAGCCCTGAATTCAGGAGGACCTAACTTCAAATCTGATCTCAGACACTTAACATTCTCTAGCTGTGTGACCATGGGCAAGTCACTTAACCTCAACTGCCTCAGTAAAAAAGCAAAAACAAAACAAACAAACAAAAAACATCATGTTTTACCCATGGGATTCAGAATTTTTTTTTTCAGGAAAGATAAATTTTTACAAAGCTAAAAATTGCCTCTTATTATTTAGAGAAATTGGAGGTGCGGAGAGGAAAAGAGGTGGCCAACAATGACTCCCACACCAAGTTAATTAAATTCAATTTGTTGCTGTGGTTGTTGCTGGTTGTTGTTGTTCATGATAACTAGTATGGAAACCTTTCCAGAACCAAAAGGAAGAATACATTGGACAGGCAGTGAAACATGTGAGGTTTGGGGACAGATTCACATATTGTACAGTTACTGTATGAGTTTGGACATAATGAAGCCAGACATGTTGCAGCTGGGTAGATGCAGTACATTGGGCAGATGGGTACAATGGGAAAAAGATGTCATTGGAGATTTTTTTAGATTTTTATTTTTGGTGGAATGTGGAAGTTCAGGTAGTGAAAAAAAAACAGCAGAAAGGGACAGAAAAAGCACAGTACTTTGCAACAAATTCAACATAGATATTGTTTGTTTTTTGAAATGCAGATTTGCTTCAGAATTCTTTTCTTAAAGTAAAATTATATAATCCCAATTTAGGTGAAGGGAGAACTATTTATAGTACATAATGGGAAATGATGGTATAGGAATTCACCACAATGCTCCAACTGTTAGATTAATATATAATTATCATTGCTTATTAACTATTGAGTTCTGTTATTACTAACTGATATCTATAATAGTATTCATCTAAATGTTAAAAAAGTAGTACAAAGATTCAGTTGCCCTGTTTTAAGTGTATTTCTATACAGAGTAAGGGATTATTTGGTATTTTCGACTGAAAAATATAAAAATACACTCTACTAAAATACAGTAAAAATAATAAGATTTAGGTTTTATTGAGCTATTTATTATTTCAAAAAAATTAGTGTTGATTCTTATTTTTACTTTTTAAAATGTCAATAACATTCCAAATAATACTTTTTTTTTTGCTGAGGCAATTGGGCATAACTGGTTTGCCCAGGGTTACACAGCTAGGTATTGTGAAGTGTCTGATACTAGATTTGAATTCAAGTCCTCCTGACTTCAGGGCTGGTGCTCTCTGCACTACAAGTTTATAGTCACTATAAAAATTAATTTCCCTACTTCTCTAGATTCCTGCAGCTATGTTGGGGAGAATTGTTGACATAGACTTATAGGTTTCATATATTTAAATTTCACCCTCCTAATTTTTTGACTGTTCTTTCTAGTGAATTGTTTCTTCCAGGATTTTAAATGTTATGGAGGATGAAAGAAAGATGAAGGAAAAATGAAGATGAGGTTGTGAATGACTAAAGAAGAGAATGACCATGATGATGAAAGATGCATCAAAAGTCATCTCAATATTGTCAGTTAAGGATGACACCCTGCTAGATCTTGAAATAAAGGTTGGGAGCTTTAAAGGAGAAACAAATTGTCCACTATTCTTATATTCCTTCCAGAATACTGGATAGTCCTGGATACTTCATTTTTCATCCTCTAGATTTTATCGAGTAATAGTTTTTAGCTTAACCATTACCATCAATCCCTCTGTAACTAGATGGTGCTTATTCACAGGATTGTCAAGTATCTACATTGCAGGATCTCAGTACATGTATTCCATTTTTCTTATGTTATTCTACTTAGAATTTATGTTCTTACTATCTTCCCATTTCTTCCCAGTTTCTATAGGTATCACATTTAGCCTAACAGAGTCTGAACTAAATATTTAATTGTCATTGATGCTATGGAAGTAGTTGTTCATTGTGAAATGTTTCACTTACAATTTGTGTTCTTAAGAAAATAAGTAAATATAGAAATTATGATTTTCTAACATAATGAACTGCAGAAAAGATTGCTGTATATGACTTTAATTTTACCATGTGTCAAAAATATCTCAAATATACTTTCATGTTTACAAAAAAATGTTTCCTTCTAAAAAACCTTTGGCACATTATGGACCCAGAATAAATACCTAATCATTAATGAACAGATGTTTTGCTTTCTATTGTTCCCTTAATATTAGTTTTAATATATAACGAAGAACAAAAAAGTATAATGTGAATGTGTACATTTTATCTTTATATCTCTATATAAACATAATCCACATGCTTTTTTGTGGGGAAATTGACTAATTGATGAACAAAAAACTTCTTAAATTAATGTCTCCTATATATCTATTTTCTCAAAACACTTTATGACTCTTTATTGGCCATAAACAAACTATTTGACATGACTTTCAAGGGCTTCCAAGATATATTCCTTACATAAATTTTCTATTTCAACTTGAAGAAAATATAGGTTTCATATTTAGTTGTACTACCTGCAGGCTAATGCTCTTTCCTATCAACTTTCAAGTCAAAAATAATTTATTAATTATCCATTGTTTATATATGGTATTATGTCAGATATCCTATGTAAAAAGAAAAAAAAAACACAAAAGGGAAGACAACATTTCATGTGTATATTCTACCAGGAGTGGAAAAAACAGAGGAAAAAAGGAAGTTAGTCTTCCCAAGCTAAACTGTGAAAGAAGAAAAGGTGTCTTTCTGAGACACAGAAATGAATAAGAAGTATATGCCGATATGCCAGAAAACTAGTACAAAGACATAAAGGCAAAAGGATTGCTGAGTTCAAGGATCAGCAATTTTTGCCTAGAATTTAGGACAGTGATGGAAGTTAAAAACCTAGGTGTGACTGGAAAGCTCTGAGAGTCTTTCCCTCCCACACTGACTTTGTGAAGGCAAAGAGGCCATCTTTTGCCTCAATTTCCACCTAATCTTTAATTACAGAATGGATGTTGGTTCAGACAAATTGAGACCTGTAAAAGACCTTTGCTTAAAAATACTAAGGTTTCCCACTACATCCCATCTCTAGTCATCCTGAGCTATATCTTGCCACTGGACCCAGATAGCTATAGAGAAAAAAGTGAGGCTGCTGACTCTGCACTGTTGTCTCTCACTTAAATCTAATTTATTTGCATATCATGGCATCACCTCCCTGATGTTCTTGTCCTCTTTGAGAACAAAGGAAAAATAACAACAAAGAGTGTACATGGAGGAAAATGAAGATGAAGAATACTTGATATTCTACTGACCATTAAAACATAGTACAAAAGGGGAAAAATGCAGATTGATGTTAGCTACTTGTAATTTTACTTTTGTTCATTAATTAGGGAAATTTTAGCATTTAATATTATTTTAACTATTTACAATAGCTTATAAATACATACATAGATATACACATATACATATATAATATATATATATACATACATACACACACACACACACATATATATATACATATATATATAATTAATTGATGACTTCATTGACTGGTTCTTCAAATGGAAAGGTGTGTTTATTTCAATGTCTTATTATATCTGATCTGAATTCACAACTTGAGAATTCATGATATCTTTTTTTAAATGTTGCTTATATGCTGATGGGATAGGAGGAATTAGTGCACAAATGTAAGAAATATCTATGATGTAGGTTTAACTCATAGCACTTTGGGATATGAACAAAGGGGAAATAAGAACTAAAGAATATTGGAGACTTCTAAGATGTTTAACAAGGATAGTAGAAAAGAGAACATTTCTTTGTATCGTCATTCAAAATCTTAATTTTTGTTGGAGTAATGCTCCTTTCATTCTGGGTAACTTCAATTTTTAGAAGTAATAAGTAAGGGAATAATAATTTCCTTATTATGCCTTCCTTGATTCCTCCAACTGGACTTTATTTCCTGAGACTACCAGGAATAGACTTAGATCCAGGTTTGCAAATTACCTTATGTTATACTTTTTGTGTATATGTCCTATTCCGTGATGCAATAAATTTTAACTTAAGAACTATTAGGAATTTATTTTAGTTATACATATACTTTATGTTTTTACATATTTCCTTATGAATCATATTGGGAAAGAAAAAAAAATAAGAACAAAAGGGAAAACTATGAGAGAATAAAAGCAATAGAAGGAAAATAGAAAAAAAAAAGGTGAATATAACATGTGCTGACATATTCAGTCTCCATAGTTCTTTCTCTGGATGCAAATGGCAATTTCCATCCAAAGTTTATTGGGATTGTCTTGAACCACTGAACAACTGAGAAGAACCAATTCTGTCATAATTGATCATTGTACAATTTTGTTTTCACTCTGTACAAAGTTGTCCTGGTTTTACTTCTTACACTCAGCATCAGTTCATATAAATCTTTGCAGGCCTTTCTAAAATCAGCTTGCTATTATTTTTTTAAAGAAAAATAATATTCTGTAACTTTTATATACCATAACTTATTCAGTCATTCTCAAAATGACAGGCATCTACTCATTCTCCAATTCTTTGCCACCACAAAAAAGTAGGTACAAATACTTTTATACACATGGGTCCTTTTCCCTTTTTTTTAATTTTTCCATTAGTGGCACTGTTGGATCAAAGGGTATGCAAAGTTTGATAGCCCTTTTGCTTAATTCCAAATTGCTCTACATAATGGATTATTTCACATCTCCACCATCAATGCATTGAACTATTAGGAATTTTAAAGGTCATCTAGTACAACCACTTCATCATTGTTTAATCTTTATTTTGTTTTATTTCATAATGAAATATTTTATTGATGACTTTTAATACTGTATTCATATCTTTTCTCATCCTTTTTTCAGAAACCTACTCTCAACAAATAATAATAAAAAAGATCAGCAAAACTAAATTATCCACAAAATACAATAGTATATGCAATGTTACAAAACCATAGTATCTCATCTTTGCAGGAATATGAAGGAAATGCATTTTGTCATTCTTTAGTCTTTATCATCTCTTTTTCTGAGTTTGATCATGTTTTAGGAGTGTATCTCTATTATCAGTGGGTTTTCTGTGTCTAAGGAAATGGGTATTTTAGCTATTTTATTCACATAATTTCTAATTTCATTCTATAATATTAAGGCCACTTTTCCATATTAAAAGGGAAAAACATACATTCTTGAGCCTTCTCTCTGAGTAAAAAAAAAATAGAAAGGCAAAACTCAGGGAATGAAAATTAAAAAGAAGTTTATTAACAAACACACACACACAAACACACACACACACACACACACACACACACACACACACACACACAC
>JAJPUD010018547.1:13337-28481 GCA_023553655.1 Myrmecobius fasciatus | reverse complement strand
GAGCAGAACCAGGAGATCATCATACACAGCAACAACAGTATTACATGATGATCAATTCTGATGGACATGGCTCTCGGCAACGAAGAATTGTCTCAAACCAGTTCCAGTTGTTCATTGAAGAAAACCATATACACCCAGAGAGAGGGAAATGAAATATGGACTACAACATAACATTTTCATGATCTCTACTGACATTTGTTTGCATTGTGTTGCCTTTCTCTGATTCTTTTTTTTTTCTTGTAGATAGGATTTTTCTTGCATAACTTCTCAAGCATTTCAACATTATTAGCATGTAGTGGACTTCCTGCCATCTAGGGGAGGGGAGGGGACTGGGGGTAAAATTTGTAATGGAAAGCTTTGTAAAGATCAATGTTGGGGAACTACCCATACATATGTTGTACAAATAAAAAGCTTTAACAAAAAAAAAGAATATGCAGATAAAACAAAAATAAAAACAAAAACCAACGAATAGTGAAGAACCAGATATTATGAGTATATAAGCAGGCATTATAGGACAGTGGGTTAGGAACAAGGTAAAGAGATGTGTATGGACACAAGGTATTATCTTTTTTTTTTAAGATTTTTTTTTATTTTAAGCTTTTTATTTGTATAACATATGTATGGGTAGTTCCCCAACCTTGATCTTTACAAAGCTTTCCAATACAAATTTTACCCCCAGTCCCCTCCCCTCCCCCAGATGGCAGGAAGTCCACTACATGTTAATACTGTTGAAATGCTTGAGAAGTTATGCAAGAAAAATCCTATCTCCAAGAAAAAAAAGAATCAGAGAAAGGCAACACAATGCAAGCAAATGTCAATAGAGATCATGAAAATATTATGTTGTGGTCCATATTTCATGTCCCTCTTTCTGGGTGTATATGGTTTTCTTCAGTGAACAACTGGAACTGGTTTGAGACAATTCTTTATTGCAGAGAGCCATGTCCATCAGAATTGATCATCATGTAATACTGTTGTTGCTGTGCATGATGATCTCCTGGTTCTGCTCGTTTCACTCAGCATCAGTTCATGCAAGTCTCTCCAGGCCTCTCTGAAATCGTCCTGCTGGTCGTTTCTTACAGAACAATAATATTCCATAACATTCATATACCATAATTTATTCAGCCACTCTCCAATTGATGGGCATCCCTTCAGTTTTCAGTTTCTAGCCACTACAAAAAGGGCTGCCACAAACATTCTTGCACATGTGGGTCCCTTTCCCTCCTCTAAGATCTCTTTGGGATATAGGCCCAGTAGAAACACTGCTGGGTCGAAGGGTATGCACAGTTTGACAACTTTTTGAGCATAGCTCCAAATTGCTCTCCAGAATGGTTGGATCCGTTCACAGTTCCACCAAAAATGTATTAGTGTCCCAGCCCTCCCACATCCCCTCCAACATTCATCGTTATCTTTTCCTGTCATTTTAGCCAATCTGACAGGTGTGTAGTGGTATCTCAGAGTTGTCTTAATTTGCATTTCTCTGATCAATAGTGATTTGGAGCAACTTTTCATATGACTAGAGATGGTTTTAATTTCATCATCTGAAAATTGTCTGTTCATATCCCTTGACCACTTATCTATTGAAGAGTGGCTTGAATTCTTATATATATGAGACAGTTCTCTATATATTTTAGAAATGAGGCCTTTATCAGAAGCATTAAATGTAAAGATGATTTCCCAATTAGATGCTTCCCTCCTAATCTTGTCTGCATTTGTTTTGTTTGTACAGAAACTTTTTAACTTAATATAGTCAAAATTATCCATCTGGTGTTCAATTAGGAGTTCCAAGTCTTCTTTGGACATAAATTTGTTCCACCTCCACAGGTCTGAGAGATAAACTATATTACGTTCCTCTAACTTGCTTACAAAGTCCCTCTTTATATCTAGATCATGAACCCATTTAGATCTTATCTTGGTATGTGGTGTTAGGTATGGGTCAAGCCCTAATTTCTTCCACACTAGTTTCCAATTTTCCCAGCAGTTTTTGCCAAATAGAGAGTATTTATCCCAAAAGCGACACAAGGTATTATCAAGAAATATAGTTTTAAACTGAGGTAGTTCTTCTTACCTTAAGCTTCTTTCTGCCTAAGCCGCCTAGGGAATGAATGCAGTCAAATCAATAAAAATAATTAATTGTTATTTTTCAGATGAATATATTAAATGTTCATCATGCCAACATAAACATTGGAAATAATGTCTATATTTTGTAACTATGAGTATCATGCAATTTTGTGATGAATTATTGAATACATAAATATAATAGCTGTACAAGAGATTGTGGCTCATAGAAGACCTTAATTTTATATATTCAAAGAATATATAATTTATGTATTCAAAGAACTGAAGAATCAGATGAGTCATGTTAGGAATCTGTTAAGTGGACTAATTAGACTAGAGTGAGGGAATGCAATTGGAGATTTGTCATGTTTACCCACCATAAATTTGGTCCTATATATAGATATGTGTGTATACATTCCTATGCATATGTATGTACATGCATAAAAGCACATATGTATATATGATGTATGAAAAGTCTTATATTTTAATCAATTAAAATGTGATAATTGATGCTTTTTTTCTGCTATTCCAAGTTCAAAGTAGATTGTAGAACATAGAAGTACGTTGCTGACAACTATGAGTTTTATTACTATATAACGTAGTATGATTTTTTTCTGATTTTATCAGTCAAATCAGTGAAAATAAGTCAAAGTTGATATCTTATAGACACACACACACACACATATACAGGTTATTAAAATTGAAACTGTTCCAGGACTTTTGTGACACACTGTGTTTGTATATATGTGTAGGGGCATATGGATATATGCTTTTCCATTAGGTAAGGCAAGTACATGGTGTATTAGATAGAGCTGCCCTCAATCTGGGTCTAGTCTCTGACATATGCTTTTTGTGTGCCGGTGAGCAAGTCATTTAAGCATTTCTGTGCTATCGAAAACTCTAGGACTTTAAGTTCAGGGAAGTGCCAGCCTTCACTGGAAGAGAAGGTCTCCTCACTTTTTTTATTTGTTTTCTAAAACAATGAAATAATTGGTACAATCTGTATGTTTTCATAGGTTTATACACAAAAGCATATATCCACATACAGACATTAATATATTATATATAATCTCTATATGAGTGCACATATTTGACATATATGGATACACATATAATACACACATGAAAATATGTAAAAATACAATCCATAGATACATACAAACTAATACATACTTAAGTTTGTGTCTCTGGATATTTATTTTGCTGCTGCAGGGAAGTCCCTGTACCAATACATATTAACAAATGCCCTATAACTAATAGGAATATGTACCTTTTTTTATTTATTTTATTTTTTTAAATGCACCTCTTTTTAATGGTTCATTTTATCATTTTTCACATGTTTAAATGTCTAGAACTATAAATATACATTTCATTCATTCCTCTTAAAAGAGAGATGAATGCATGTTTCTCTGTAGAACACTTTACATGTTTTGGTAAAAAAAAAATGATTTTTATTACCTATATGCACATGTATATGTTCTCTTTTTTCCCAAAATCAAATGAATGGTTTGTAAATAAAATTTCAGAAAACATATGATTTAATGGTCCTATCATCCCAAGCTCTGAATGAATTGTGACATCCAAACTCTAGATATTTGGAAGAGTGTTTAAGAGAAAGCACTATGGACTTAGTGCAACAACTACTGACACACATTCATCAGTAAACAGAAACTGAGACTCAGGTTCTTTTTGTATGGAGGTGTGATTATCATGTAACAACTGGGATGTTGGGGATGAAGTGCAGAAATACCACAATAAAAATGGAGGAAGTAAAGATCTGACAGTTGGGAACTTCAGTTTAGGAGGTGCCAATCCTTTGGTGCTGTTAACTTAAGATTTTCTAGGGCATTTGAAACAAAAAAATAGTCATTTTCCTTATTTCCCTTAGGAAATTATTTATTAAGAATTTTTGGCTTTGTTTTTGTTTTTCAGAGATGAAATGCATTCTTTAATGCGATTTTTTAAATGCTCGTAACTTCTTTGTCTTTAAATCTTTAAAGTCAATGTTAAAGTTAAAGAAAAGATACAATAAGCAACATGACAGATTTTCATATAGATATCTTTTGTTATAACTAAAAAGTTCTACCCACATCCTTGAATATTTGAATCCTGGTAGCAGACCTCTGAAAATCACTGTAGAACAGTTGATAAAAGGATTGCCTTAAAATTTGAGAGAATTAGGTTTGATTCCTTTCTTTGACACATATATATATGATCACAGGCAAGTCACTGAACCTCTTACTGTCCTGATCAAGTCTCTATGACTATAAGTAACAAAAAAATGTGGCTTGTCTGTATCTTACATGGAAGAAGTTAGTTTTGATTCTCTCTCCATCAAATTTTTTAAATGTTTGCCTGCTTTCCATAAATAATTATCTAAATTAGAAAATAATTCAATATAGTACTGTGTCTTACTGCTTTAAGATTGAACATGAAATTGTTTTATCTTCATACTAGCTAGCTAGCTTTTGGACATCTGATTGGTATAGTCTATGGACCATCTGCTGCTATGGTTACTCCAGGAATACTTGTCAAATTGATTGTGCTAAGAAATGACTGAGACAGAGGAAAGGGGAGTTACTAATTGCATTGTATTTAAAATTTTGTTCGAATGTAGAAGCTGGCAATTCATGTCTAAGCAGCTTCAATGGGCATTTTAGAAATTTTTAATTAACAGAATATAATATTAACACACATATTACTCTCTAGGTGACTAGATTTGTTTTCCCTTGGGGTTTTGACTCCATATGCCAAGAATCCTTCAACTGAACAAATAAAAAAAAATTGATGTATTAATTTTGATTAATACAGAGACTAGTATAAAATTATACCAGGAGCAAAATAGTAACAACAACAATAATAATAGATGAAAATCTAACTTTCATTATTCCTATCCTTTTGAAAAATGAATACCATTGAGTCCTCTCTTGCATTTTTGATTACTATTTTTCACTCACAGGGAATTTGGCAATTCTCTTTGGAGAACTAATATATTCAGAGAATGAAGTGTTAATGTCTGCATAGGAAAAAGCTTGAGTGATATAAGCACATTCCATTTATCAAAATATATGTAATTTTTGTTGCCTATTAGTTCCTGTATTGTGATTTCTTCCAGCTAATTCATTAGGGGAAGACTGTGGGGAAGCTAAGTAGATTAATAGATTGAATGACAGGCCTAGGGTAAGAAAAGACCTAGTTCAAATATGATCTCAGAAACTTATAAACTGTGTGAGTCTAAACAAGTTATTTAACCCTGTTTGCCTCAGTTTCCTCATCTGTAAAATGAGATGGAGAAGGAAATGACAAACCACCTACAGTATCTTTGCCAAGAAAATCCCAAATAGGGTCATGATAAATGGGAGATAACTGAAACAACTAAACAACAACAATTTATTAAGAAAAGATTTCCTTGAGATGAACTGTATGAGCCATCATAAATAACCTGATGAAGCTCTATTCTTCAAGATTGGTAGATATGATGAAATATAAACAGCTAAAAATGGAAAGGAAGTAATCAACATTTAAAAACCCCAATCAGATTAAAGATGTTTAATTAATGACTAACCATAGATATTCCCTTAGGAAGATGATAAAAATAATACTATAGAGTACAGATTAGGCAAATGGTTTCTTTTTTCTGAGGCATTTATATATATTTTCCTCAAAAAATCATTTTTTTTATCAAAACAAGTAAAGTGTTCCACAAAGAAACACACATTCATCTATTTATAAAGAGGAATGAATGCAATGTACATTTATACTTCTAGACATTTAAAAATGTGTGAAATGATAAACTGAACCATTAAAAAGAGGTGCATTTAAAAAATAAAATAAAATACATAAAAGAGGTCCATATTCCTATTAGTTATAGAGCACCAAAACCAATGGCCACCTCTAACTCAGACTGGCCTGGTAAGGCTGTCTAGGAAATAAAAATAGTAATTGAAGCATTCCAGCCTGGACTCAGGTAGCCCAAGTTTTTCTTTGGTACCTTTCAATTCTTATTTCTTACATTAAACTTTGGATTTGTTGCTGTTCAATTGTTTTCTAGTCATGTCCAGATATTAAAAACCTCATTTGGGATTTTCTTAGCAAAGATACTATAAGTGGTTTACCATTTCCTTCTCCAGATCACTCTGCCGATGAAGAAACTAAGGCAAACAGGATTAAGTGACTTGTCTAGGGTCACAAAGCTAGTTAGTGTTTGAGACCAAATTTGAATTCATGAAACAGATCTTCCTTTTCTCAATTCAACACTCTATTAACTATGCCACTTAGCAGCCCTTATTTCAGGGAAGCCAGGATAATTCTTTTCTTTTCTTTTCTTTTATTTAATTTATGATGTTCAGAAAATTTAACTGGAAGCTAAGTGGCACAATAAGGATTCAATATTTGGTTTCTTGAATCCATTCTTTATGCTTTTTCAGAATCCATGATACTTCCTTTTGTTTCCTTCACTTCAATGTCCTTCCATTTTCTCTTTCTTTATTCAATTAAGAATAATTATTCATTCGCCTTTGGGATTGTTAGAGAAGGTCTATTACAACAACAACAAAAATAGAATTCCATGTTATGCAGGAAAGATATCCATCATGTCTTCATGTGAATTTGCAAGTTGTTAAAATAAATTAAATTAATTACTCTAAAAATATTCATTGCATTTTAAACCCTGTGTAATAATAGACATTACTCTGCTACAGGACATTCAGGTGTCAGAGAATATGTAGGGAAGATATTAACTAAATAATATTATTTTAGACTGTAGCTAATTTGTACCCTTTTTATGTAGGCATAAAGTCAACTATCAAATTACTGTCTTGGAACCCAACATATGGTAGTATATAATGAAAGAAGCAATTCTCATGGATTTTATTACAAAGCCCCAAATGTTCTTAAAATCCTAAAGATTGGCCACTTACCTCTATGTAACACTACCATGTCTCTAGGTAAGATAGGTTTGGGATAGTAATGTCCAATGATTAAGAAGACAGTGTTAACTATGAGTGGAACTGGCATTGACATTATTGTTGCTGGGCCCTGATCCTGACATTGAAGGCAACAAGTATTTCCATGATTAAATTGTAAATCATATTTGGCTTTTCTGTCACTATGCTGATACTTGAATGCCAGTGAATTTGTGTATGGGACACTATTATTGCTTTCAGAGTCACAGGGAATGCAAGTTGATTTTTCAAATAATACTGAGATTTCATCTTTAGCACAAGAAAAAGTAGACTTCAACACTCCATTAATTTTCCAGAAATGTATCTAACTTAGATGTTTCCTTTTATTAACATGATAATTGGAAAGACAGGATCCACTTTACTGAAATCTCAGAGATAGTCTTCAATTAATTATAGCATCTTAGCCTATGGCCAATCTGTACCCTGCAATGCACCTGTGAAGATCATTCTCCCATTATTGGATGGCAACCAAGCATACAATAGTATTTTAAGCAAGGAACAACTGGCTTAGAGCTCCCAAACAAATTTATGCACCACTTCCTGCTGTCTGAGGAAAAGAACACCCATCACCAGTGTAGTTACAGTTGTACTTATTGCCAAAGAAGTTCCCCTCTATTACTTCAGCATTTTCTGTGTTGTCAGGTGTGAAATGAACTAGTTAAGCTAGTTTGGAGAACAACAACAAAGGCACATTTCCCGAAGATAGAATGTGTGGAATGGGAAATGAGGGCAGAAGAGTGATTCTGGAGTGCTCAATTTGCTGGATCTACCTGGAACAAATTGTCTCAGATGCATCTGCTCAGTGGCCTAATTAAAATCAGGGTGTGTAAAAAGGTTTCCAGAGCTCATATAGAGGAGGACAAGAGTTGGAAGCTCTGATTTTTTTTTTAATTTTTATAGACATCTGACTGCGATTGTAGTCTGCATAACCCTATTCAGGAATAAAAGTAGTAAGAAAGAATAATGTTCAGAGGGAAGAAGCATATATATATATATATATATATATATATATATATATATTCATATAAGGACTGAAATATGTTAGTAAGAGGAAATCCGGCAAAGAAAAATACTACAGTATTAAAAAAATAAATATTGGAATCATAACTTATTGTATTCTATCTCCCCACATCCTTAAAGTTGAGATAATTAAGATGGCCCAAGAAAGAAAAAGAAATTTTGCACTTAAAACTCCCCTAGCTATCCATTAGCACAGGATGAATCTCCAAATTTGAAGACTGTCACAGAGGAATGTACAACAGGGAATTATTCTATTCTGACATAGCTTACTGAAGATATCATCAATATTATCTCTCAATAACAATAACAACCCTTTGAGCTAAATCTCCCTTCTATAAAATGGAAAATACAAGCTAGAAAGTTTGCATGGTCACATACTACTAAGGGTCTTAATGAAAAATTTAAACTCTGGTTTTCCTGACTCCAAGTCTACCAGTAATCTACCCCTAAAAACCTAGGTGAGTTATGTTAAACAGAAGGCTAAAGTGGTATTTATTTTTTCTACAAATGAATGAAGCCTATGAGGAGAAGATTATCCAAGGATGGAAGATCTAAGGTAACACAATGCCTGAAGCAACATTTAAGAGATATATGGAACACTATATGTATATTAAAAAAAAAAAAAAACATTACTACAGATTTTACTTTTGTGGCCTGACCATAAAAAATCATAGTTGGCAAATTCAGTTCACCCAAATAGTGACATAGTGAGCAACTCAGGATGAAATGTTAATTCTTAACTGAATATATAAGAAATTAAGAAGTCTATAGGTTGTTTCCAATAGAAGTGTCAAAGACATTCTAGACCATTAGTCTTTACCTACATTAACATTTTTTTCCTTACAAACCTTGGAACAATCAGTTCATCATATCCATTATTTACATATTTGGCTGCGACAGCATGTTCATTTCACATTGTGTGATGTTTACAGTAACATCACTCAATGACCCCCAACATTTTTGGTCACCCCTTTCAGGGATCAATTCACCACACATGACCACTGGCAAATGTGTTAGAAAACTTTAGTTTTGTCCCTATCAACAAGTTACTTTAAAACTGAATCTTCAGTTTCCTTACTTCAAAAATGGATATGATGATTCTGGCATTCCTTCCTTCACAATATTGTAACAAGGAAACTACTTTATAAACCTTAAAATTATTATAAATAATATGATGATAGTTATGTTGTTCAAATGCTGGCACAGTGTATATCAGTAGGAAGCCTGAAGTGGCATCCAAAAATATAAATTCAAGTCCTGCTTATGAAATGAACTAATTGCATGGCCATAGACAGATATTTAACTTCTTAATAGCCCAGGCCACTTTCTAGAACTATAAGATGTGGACAAATTGTTAATCTGTATTGGTGAAGAAGGTTTTAATGATATGCTATAGAATAGATTTTATTTAATTCTTAGATTGATATTAAGGGGGTTTATGTAAATTGTATTTTAATTTATTTCAGTTACATATAAAAAAGAATTTCCAACATTCATTTCTATAATATTTTGAGTTTTGATTTTTTTTCCTTCCCTCCCTCCCATCACTTTCCCCCAAGATAGCAAGCAATCTGGCATAAGATATACATATGAAATCTCACTAAACATATTTCCACATTAGTAATGTTGTAAAAAGAAAAAACATAATAAAATGAAAAAAGGTGAAAAAAGTGAAAAAACTTCATGGTTATTTCTCTGGATATGGATAACATTTTTCATTATAAGTCTTTTAGAACTGACTTGGATCATTGTCGTGCTGCGAAGAGCTAAGTTTCTCATAGATGATCAACACACAATGTTGATGTTACTGTGTACAATGTTCTCCTGATTCTTCTCATTTCACTCCTATTAGTCTTTCCAGGATTTTCTGAAATCCTTCTACTCATAATTTCTTATAGGATAATAGCATTTCATTACATTCATATATCACATTTTGTTTAGCCATTCCCCAATTTATGGACATGCTCTTAATTTCCAATTCTTTGCTAAAAAAAGAGCTACTATAAGTATTTTTGTACATGTGGATCCTTTACCCTTTTGAATTTTCTCCTCGGGATATAGACCTAGTAATGGTATTGCTGGATCAAATAGGCATAGTTTGATTACACTTTGGGCATAATTCCAAACTTTTCTCCAGAATGGTTGGATGCATTCACAATTCCACCAACAATGGATTAGTTGTTCCAAAATTTATCATTTTCATTTTTTGTCATATTAGCCAATTTGATAGGTGTGAAGTGACACCTAAAGTTGTTTTAAATTGCATTACTCTAATTAATAATGATTTAGAGAATTTTGTCATATGATTACAAATTTAATTTCTTCATTTGAAAAATGCCTGTTCATATTCTTTGAGGAGTTGTCAATTGGGGAATAAAGGTGTTTTCCTTTTTTTTAATATAAAGATTTTCTATACATTGCAAGTGCAATTGATCCTAATAAGAATCCTGGGGAAAAGGAACTATATTATTCCACTTTACAGTTAAAAAAAAACATATGCACCAAGTAGGGTGAAAACAGAGAAAGAAAATTATAGACCAATTTCCCTAATGAATATTGCTGCAAAAATCTTAAATAAAGGGGCAGCTAGGTGGCGCAGTGGTTAGAGCACCAGCCCTGAAGTCAGGAAGACCTGAGTTCAAATCTGGTCTCAGACACTTCCTAGCTGTGTGACCCTGGGCAAGTCACTTCACCCCAATTGCCTCAGCAAAAAGCAAAAAAAAAATCTTAAATAAAATATTAGCAAAGAGATTACAGAAAGTCATCCCCAGGACAATATACTATAGCAAAATAGGATTTATACCAGGAATACAGGGCTGGTTCAATAGTAGGAAAACTATTAAGATAATTGAGTATATCGATAACCAAAATAACAAAAAAAATCATATAATTATCTCAATAGATGCAGAAAAAGCATTTGATAAAATGCTTCTAACACCCATTCCTATTCAAAATACGAGAGAGCATAGGAATACATGGAGTTTTCCTTTAAATGATCAGTAGCATCTATTTAAAACCATCAGCGAGCATCATATGTAATGGGAACAAACTATTCTCAATAAGATAAGAGGTGAAACAAGATTGCCCCCATCACCAGTAGAATTCAATATTGTATTAGAAATATTAGTGTTGACAGAAAGAGGAAAAAAAGAAATTAAAGGAATTAGAGCAGATAATGAGGAAACCAAATTCTCACTCTTTGCAGAAGATATGATGGTATATTTAGAGAACTTCAGAGAATCAAGTAAAAAAAAAACTAATAAAAACAATATGCAACTTTAGCAAAGCTGCAGTATACAAAATAAATTCACATAAATCAGAATTTTTATATATTATCAACAAAGTCCAATAGCAAGAGAATCAAAGAGAAATTCATTTAAAATAAGTGTTGGTAGTATAAAATATTTGGGAGTCTCCCTGCCAAGGCAAAGTCAAGAACTTTAGGAACACAATTACAAAACACACAAAACACAAATAAAATCAGATATAACAAATTGGCAAAAAATAAAATATCAAGTGCTTTTGGGTAGGCCAAGTGAATATAATAAAAATGGCAATACTACCTAAATTATTCTACTTATTCAGTGCCATACCAATCAAACTCCCAAGAAAAAATAACAACAAAGTTCATCTGGAAGAACAAAACATGAAAATTTCAAAGGAATTAGTGAAACAATGCAAATGAAGATAACCTAGTTATGCCAGACATAAAACTATATTACAAAGCAGTGGTCATCAAAACCATTTGATACTGGCTAAGAAATAGAATAGTCAATCAATGAAATAGGTTGAGTTTACAGGTCAATAGTCAATCAATATAGTAATCTAGTGCTTGACAAACCCAAAGACCCCAACATTTGGGATAAAAACTCATGATTTGACAAAAACTTCTGGGAAAATTAGAAGCTAGTGTGGCAGAAACTAAGTATTGATCCACTCCTAACACCTTTTACCAAGATAAGTTCAAAATGGGTTCATGATCTAGACATAAAGAATGATATATATTTTTAAATTTTATTAATACTTTTTATTTACAAAACATATGTATGGGTAATTCTTCAACATTAACCCTTACAAAGCTTTCTGTTACAAATTTTTCCCCCCTACTCCCCACCCCTCCCCTAGATGGCAGGATATCCAATACATGTTAATGATGTTAAAATACTTAAGTAATCGAATATATGTATACTTATTTCCACACATCATTTTTGTGCAGGAGAAATCGTATCTACAAGAAAGAATAATCAGATAAAGGAAATACAATACAAGCAAACATCAATAGAGAGCATGAAAATGATATGTTGTGGTCCACATTTCACATCCCTCTCTCTGGGTGTATATGGCTTTCTTCACTGAACAATTGGAACTGGTTTGAAGCATTTCATTGTTGAAGAGAGCCATGTCCATCAGAACTGATCATCATATAGTATTGTTGTTGCCGTGAAAAATGATCTCCTGGTTCTGCTCATTTAACTCAGCATCAGTTCATGCAAATATCTCCAGGCCTCTCTGAAATCGTCCTGCTGGTCGTTTCTTACAGAACAATAATATTCCATAACATTCATATACCATAATTTATTCAGCCATTCTCCAATTGATGGGCATCCATTCAGTTTCCAGTTTTTAGCCACTACAAAAAGAGCTGCCACAAACAATCTTGCACATGTGGGGCTCTTTCCTTCCTTTAAGATCTCTTCAGGATATAAGCCCAATAGAAACACTGCTGGGTCAAAGGGTATGCACAGTTTGATAACTTTTTGAGCATAGCTTCAAATTGCTCTCCAGAATGGTTGGATCCATTCACAGCTCCACCAACAATGCATCAGTGTCCCAGACTTTCCACATCCCCTCCAATACCTGTCATTACCCTTTCCTGTCATTTTAGCTAATCATAAACAATGATATTATAAAAAAATTAGAACACAGGATAGTTTACCTCTCAGAGCTATGGAGAAGGAAGGAATTTGTGTCCAAAGAAGAAATGGGGATCATTATTGATCACAAAACAAATAATTTTGATTATATTAAGTTAAAAAGGTGTTTTTTTTTGTACAAACAAAACTAATGCAGACAAAATTAGAAGGGAAACAAACTGGGAAAACATTTTTACATTCAAGGGTTCTGAGGAAGACCTCATTTCTAAAATATATAGAGAATTGACTTAAATTTATAATAATTCAAGCCATTCTCCAGTTGATAAATTGTCAAAAGATATGAACAGATGATCTTCAGATAAAAGAAATTAAAACCATTTCTATCATATGAAAAGGTGCTCTAAATAACTATTGATCAGAGAAATGCAAATTAAGACAACTCTGAGGTCTTACTACACACTTCTCAGATTGGCTAAAATGACAGGATAAGATATGATGAATGTTGGAGGGGATGTAGGAAAACTGGGACACTAATACATTGTTGATGGAACTGTGAATGAATCCAACCAGTCTTCAGAGCAATTTGGAACTATGCTCAAAAAGTTATCAAACTGTGCATACCCTTTGCTCCAGCACTGTTTCTATTGGGCTTATATCCCATAGAGATCTTAAAGGAGGGAAAGTGATCAGTTGGATAATGCTAGAAGAAGCTATGGTATATGGCTGTTATGGAATATTATTCTACAAGAATAATATTGTTGTACTTGTCATAGATAGTTTCAAAAGGGCAAAAACCTCTGAGAAATAAAGCTTTTATCCTATCAGCACAATTTCAGAGAGGCCTGGAAAGACTTACATTAACTGATGGTAAGTGAGATGAGCAGAACCAGGAAATCATTGTACACGGCAACAAGACTATATGATGTTCAATTCTGATGGACGTGACTCTCTTCAACAACAAGAGGATTCAGACAGTTCCAATGATCATGTGATGAAGAGAGCCACCTCCACCCAGAGAGAAGATTGGCAGAACTGTGTGGATCACAGTAGAGCATTTTCACTCTTTTTATTGCTATGTGCTTGCATTTTATTTTTTCTCTTTCTTTTCCTTTTTGATTTGATTTTTCTTGGCAGCAGGATAATTGTATAAATGTGTATGTTTATATTGGATTTAACATAAATACTTTACCATGTTTTACATATATTGGATTACTTGCCATCTAGGGGAGTGGTGGGGGAAAATGGAGGAAATGGAACACAAGGTTGTGCAAGAGTTAATGTTGAAAAATTATCCATGCATATGATTTGAAAATTTAAAAAAGCTTTACTAAAACAATAACAAAAACAACAGCAAAAAAGTAAAGTGAAACAATAACTCATTGAGAGATTTTTTTCCAGGGTCAACCAGCAATCATGCATCTTTAAGAAAATTTGAAATCTGGTCTTTTGTGACTAGAAACCCAGAATGCTAGCAACTGAACAATCTGACTGTCCACCCTCATTCACTCAGCCAGCATACATTCAATGCTTGCCTTAGGTATACAGAAAGCTATGCTAAGAACATGGAGGGAGGGGTAATACATTTTGTTCCCTGCCCTCATCAGTCTTACGGAAGACAGCTTGTTCCAGAACATAGTGCTGAACTTTTAGCATTCCATAAAATTAAAACTACATAATCTTTAAAATGTGATTTCATCTAAACTGATTGTTCCTGGTATGTCATTGGGTCTTCTTGGCTTTTTTCTTTCTTTTCTTTTCTTTTTTTAAATTATGTATTCCAAGTCAAAAACTCTCCCCATGGTTATTATTTTATCTGATGTACTATACAGTTTGACATCTCATGTAATATTAATGTGTTTATGCATGAGTATAACCTGCTGTTTGGCAAGGAGGAATTCCTACAAATCATGCGTTTTTCTTTTTTTCCCAATAGACAGATCCTCCTTTCTTGGCACACAAGGATCGACAGATGTGATCAAGTATAAAGAGACATTTGGCTCCTGTGTTACTAATTGCCACAAAGGACAGAGTGTCTATAACAAAAATGGTATTCCCAATGTTGTACAGACTGCCCACTGAAACTCATTTTGCTTGGCAAGATCATGAATTTGGCACTCTACCAGTATAACAGATGGGCAGTTGAACATAGGCATCCAAACAACCATGTATGAGCATCAAGTTGTGTGTGTGTGTGTGTGTGTGTGTGTGTGTGTGTGTGTGTGTGTGTGTGT
>JAJPUD010018547.1:0-10148 GCA_023553655.1 Myrmecobius fasciatus | reverse complement strand
CAACAGCTATCATTATCATTTCCTGTCATTTTAGCCAATCTGACAGGCTTACACAATTTCTTTAAAGCAGTTTGTGCCACTAGACAGGCAAAGAACAGACAGCTATTCCTCCAGGGTTTTCTCTATTCCTCTACTATGGAAGAAAGCAAGTATTATCCCTTTGCTTATACTTGGATTGGAACTATGTAAACAATTTTGATTTGAATCATCTGGAAGGAATTAGACATTCTGCATACTCCAAAAAAGGACTAAGATCTGCTGTTAACAGTTACAGGGAAGAAGATTTTTGCTTTATGTAAAGAAAAAAAAATTACTATTCCCAACAATAGAACCAATTCCTTGCCACTAGATATGGCTAAGTAGACTCCATGACCATATTTCAGTGATATCAGAAAAGGCAGTGAGTAGAGAGTTTAGGCTAGATAATTATAGTTCATATTTATAGAGAATTCTAAGTTTATAAAGTCTAAGATCCCATGAATCCTCATATTAAAATTTTGAGTAGTGTTTCTTTCTGAGCAATGTATAAAAAGAATGACAATTAAAAGTTTGTTTTTTTTTTCCCTTAGTACTGTGATTTAATTATACTGAAATGCAACATTATTTCATATCATTGGAGAGAATCAACACATTTTTCAATTGTGGCTCTTACAGATTCAATGGATAATTAACACCTCTGCTTGTAAAAATATCTTGATGATCTGTTTAACTTTCACAGCAAGTAGCAGCCTATTATTTTAGTATTTCCCCCCTTTGGAGTACTGCTTCATATTAACATTTTTCAACCGTTCCATTATAAAATACTAAATCAGACAATGGTAGCATGTTAGCAGATGAAATGCCACAAAGTCAGGATATGGTAGGAATATAAATTTTCCACATGAGAAAATTATTTTAGCACCCCTTGAAATTATACATATTGCTATAATATTCCAAAATGTTTTACTTTATATCTCAAACATAAACAATTCAGAGATTATTAGTGCTTAGGGAGTTCTCTAAGCACAAATGGATTAAATAACTTACAAATGATAAGTATCTGTCAGTATTTAAAAGTTAGGATTTGTATCCTGATGCCCAGTTCCAAACCTGGCACTCTATTCACTAAGCCATATAGCCTCTTCATCTAACATGTTTTGGTGTTCAAAGCAATGCTTCAGAAATATCAACTCGTGTATTTACTCTGCTTCTCTTTTTAATATATTAAAATAATGTATTCTGTCAACTCTTTTTAGTAAACTATTTTTAGTAAAATGAGTGTCCAAATATTATTTATTGGCCTGAGAATGCGGATTACCTGCACATGTTCTTACCTACTAATTTACCACCTGCTGACTGAAGGATGGTAAAAGTCTAATGTTTGTTTTATAGGAATTCATTAGGCCATTAACCTTTCACTCCTTCAGGCCACAAGGAAGTATTTCCTCAGTTAAATCACTCTTCTAATAATGCTTTACAAGTAAAAATAGTGATTTATAGCAGCCCCCCAATATAATAAAAGTAAATTATTTTATAATGCCTTTGCCTAGTAAAATTTTGAATAAATAAATGGGACTAAAGAATTCATAAATACCAACTAGAGCTTCTAAAACTATTTAGGCAGAAATTCTGAAATAACCTTCAGTTGTGTGTGTGTGTGTGTGTTTGTGTGTGTGTTAATGTGTATTGATAGGCAGCATATTCTATAAAATATAAATCTGGTCTTGGAATCAGAAAGACCTAAATATTGTTTCTGACTTATCCTTGGCAGATAGATTCCCAAATATTTTATCCTATCATCTGCTATTTGGAATTGAATTTCTTTTTGTATCTCTTGCTGCTGAACTTTGTTGGTAATATATAAAAATGCTGAAGATTTATGTGGATTAATTTTGAATCCTGCCACTTTGCTGAAGTTGTGAGTTGTTTCTAGTAGTTTTTTAGTTGAGTCTCTAGGGTTCTCTAAGTATACTATCATGTCATCTGCAAAGACTGATAATTTGCTTTCTTCATTACCTACTCTAATTCCTTTTATATCTTTTTCTTCTCTTATTGCTAAAGCTAACATTTCTAATACAATATTAAATAGTAATGGTGACAGTGGGCAACCTTGTTTCACTCCTGATCTGATTGGGAATGGTTTTAGTTTCTCTCCATTACATATGATGCTTGCTGATGGTTTTAAATAGATGCTACCGATCATTTTAAGGAAAAGCCCATTTATTCCTATACTCTCTAGTGTTTTTAATAGGAAAGGGTGTTGGATTTTATCAAAGGCTCTTTCTGCATCTATGGAGATAATCATATGATTTTTGTTAGTTTGGTTATTAATATAATTAATTATGCTGATAGTTTTCCTAATATTGAACCAGCCCTGCATCCCTGGTATAAATCCTCCTTGGTCATAGTGTACTATCCTGGGGATGACTTTCTGTAATCTCATTGATAATATCTTATTTAAAATTTTTGCATCAATATTCATTAGGAAAATTGGTCTATAGTTTTCTTTCTCTGTTTTCACCCTACCTGGTTTAGCTATCAGCACCATATCGGTCTCATAGAAGGATTTTGGCAGTATATCTTCTGTCCCTATTTTCTCAAATAGTTTGTGTAGTATTGGAATTAATTGTTCTTTGAATGCTTGGTAGAATTCACATGTAAATCCATCTGGCCCTGGAGATTTTTTTCTTAGGGAGTTGGTTAATAGCTTGTTCTTTTTTCTTTTTCTGATATGGGGCTATTTAAAGAATTTATATCTTCTTCTGTTAACCTGGGCAATCTATATTTTTGTAGCTATTCCTCCATTTCATTTAGATTATCATACTTACTGGCATAAAGTTGGGCAAAGTAACTCCTAATTATTGCTATAATTTCCTCTTCATTGGAGGAAAGTTCTCCCTTATCATTCTTGAGACTAACAATTTGATTTTCTTCTTTCCTTTTTCTTATCCAATCAACTAAAGGCTTATCTATTTTGTTAGTTTTTTCATAGAACCAACTCTTAGTTTTATTTATTAACTCAATAGTTTTCTTATTTTCAATTTTATTAATTTCTCCTTTTAGTTTTAGAATTTCCAATTTGGTACTTAATTGAGGGTTTTTAATTTGTTCTTTTTCTAGTTTTTTTTTAATAATGAGCCCAATTTGTTGATCTTTTCTTTCTCTATTTTATGCAAGTAAGCACCTAGATATATAAAATTGCCCCTTATAACCGCTTTAGCCGTATCCCACAAATTTTGGTATGTTGTCTCCTTATTGTCATTCTCCTGGATGAAATTATTGATTGTGTCTATCATTTGTTCTTTCACCCATTCATTCTTCAGGATTAGATTATTTAATTTCCAATTAACTTTTGGTTTATTTTCTCCTGGCCTTATATTGCATGTGATTTTTATTGCATCATGATCTGAAAGGAATGCATTTACTATTTCTGCCTTTCTGCATTTGATTTTGAGGTTTTTATGCCCTAACACATAGTCAATTTTTGTATAGGTTCCATGGACTGCTGAGAAAAAAGTAAACTCTCTACTGTCTCCTTTCAACTTTCTCCATAGATCTATCATACCTAACTTTTCTAACAATTGGTTTATCTCCCTAGTTTCTTTCTTGTTTATTTTGTAGTTTGATTTATCTAATTCTGAGAGAGCAAGGTTGAGATCCCCCACTAGTATCATTTGGCTGTCTATTTCTTCTTGCATCTCTCTTAATTTCTCCCCTAGGAATTTGTGTGCTATTGCACTTGGTGCATATATATTTAATATAGATATTGCTACATTATCTATGGTACCCTTTAATAGAATATAGTTTCCTTCCTTATCTCTTTTGATTAGATCTATCTTGGCTTTTACTTGATCTGAGATAAGGATTGCTACCCCTGCTTTTTTTTGTTCACCTGAAGCATATTTTCTGCTTCAGCCGTTTACCTTCATCCTATATGTGTCACTATGTTTTAGATGTGTTTCTTGTAGACAACATATTGTGGGATTCTGGTTTTCAATCCAGTCTGCTATCCGCTTCCGCTTTATGGGAGAGTTCATCCCATTCACATTCACAGTTAGAATAACTAATTCTTTATTTCCTGCCATCTTATTTACCCAAGTTATGTTTTCCCCTTTCCTTTCTCCTTTCTCCCTTCCCTCCTCCTCAGTACTTTGCTTTTGATGACCCCCTCCCCCAAACAATACTCCACCCTTTAGATCCCCTCCCCCTGTTTTTACTCCTTTCCCCTGATTCTTCTATTTTCCCTTCTATTAATTTGTCCCTTACTTTTCCTCCTTTCCCTCCCACTTCCCTCTAGCAACAGACAAGTTTCTATGTGAAATCAAATGTCTGATATACACTTTTAGAGCCCAACCTGATGAGAGTAGGATTTACACAATGCTCATCTCTCTCCCCTCTTTCTCTCAATTATATTAGGTTTTCTTTGCCTCTTCAAGTGATTTTACCTTGTTTTTACCTCTTTTTTTTAGATCTTATTTTACCACTTTTTCCCTCTTTTCCCCAGTATGACAACCTTTTTTCCTCTAGTTCTCTTTCTCATATCATCAAAGTAATATCTACTTAATTATACCCCCAAACTTTAAGTATACCCCTAGTAAAAATAAAGTTCTCAAGAGTCCTTTCCTTTTTACTTTTTTATGCATCTGTAGAGTTCTGTGTTTGTAAGTCAAATTTTTTGTTCAGATCGGGTCTTTTCATTAGAAATAGGTGAAATTCACCTATGGCATTTGATGCCCATCTTCTTCCCTGAAGGATAATGCTCATTCTAGCTCGATAGGTTATTCTTTGTTGTAATCCAAGTTCCTTTGCCCTTCGGAATATCTGGTTCCTGGCCCTTTGATCCTTCAGTGTGGAGGCAGACAGATCCTGTGTGATTCTAATTATTGATCCTCGGTATTTGAATTGTTTCTTTCTAGCTGCTAGCAGAATCTGTTCCTTGGTGCTATAGTACTGAAATTTAGCCACGATATTCCTTGGGGTCTTAATTTTGGGGTCTCTTTCAGGAGGTGATCAGTGAATTCTTTCAATGGTGATTTTGCCCTTTGATTCTACAATCTCAGGGCAGTTTTCTTTCTGGATTTCCTGGAAGATAGTGTTTAGATTCTTTTTTTCATCATGGCTTTCAGAAAGTCCAATAATCCTTAGATTGTCTCTCCTAGATCTATTTTGCAAGTCAGTTGCTTTTCCTAGGAGATATTTCATATTTTCTTCTAATTTTTCATTTTTTTGTTTTTGTTTGACTGATTCTTGAAGTCTTATTGAGTCATTCACTTGCATTTGTTCAATTCTTATTTTTAAAGTGTTGTTTTCTTCAGTTACCTTTTTAAGCTTCTTTTGTAACTGGCCAATTTGTTCATTGCACTCTTTTTCCACTTTACTAATTTTATTTTTCAATAAATTGGTGTCTTTTTCATATCTTTTGTAGGGCATCTTAACCGTCTTGCACTGATTTCAGTTTATTTTCCCATTTATCCTCCAGCTCTCTTTTGAGGTTCTTTATGCAATCTTCCAGAAAGGCCTTTTGAAAAGGTGACCAGTGATGGTCCTTTCTGATTTTCTCTGGATTTTTGTCTAAAGGAACCTCTGGATCTGGGGTCAACGCTTCTTTGCCTTGATAAAAGCTGTCTATGGTGAGAGCTCTCTTTTGCTTCTTCATCATTTTTTTTAGACAGCGTGGATATCTCGTAAGGCAGGGGAAAAAAAATGGCGGCTGCAAAACCTTTGCCCTGGGGCACTTAGGCAAGTTGACTGAAGGTGCTGGGCGGGTGGGGGCTAGGACTAGGTCTGAATTACTCCTTAAACAAGGCAAGTCTGCCAGAACACCTGCCCCCAATCAGGGCAGAGTGTCCCGAATGCCTCAGATTAACTCCAGGTGTTTGGAATTTGGAGTTTGGAGTTTGGAATTTCTGCCAATGAGCTGAGCTGAGTCCCACCCTCACTTCTGGCCTATGCAGAAGTCGTCTATTTATCTCTCTGTTCGAGTCCGACTAACCTGATATGAAGTTATCCAGAGAGCAGTGTCCAAATATTTCTGAGTTTGTTGATTTGAAGATCAGTTCAGAGGCTTATTTTATTGTTGATTTGAGAGAAGATCGGAGGAGAGGCAGAAAGTCTCCTTTTCACTCTGCCATCTTGGCTCCGCCCCCCCTTGTCTTGTATCTTCAATGGTTAGGAAGTAACTGTTATAGAATGATTTGCCATCATTACTAGGTTTATTCAATTGCCTAGATATTAATTCAATTCTATGGAAGTGGATTCACCATCACGTTGATACTTTCTAGAATGTCAAGTGTACTCATTAAATTTTGACTTTTTGTCATGTAACCACTTTGAAAATTTAAATATCACTAAAATTTGACTTTAAGTGATGAAACATTGTTTGACATATCCCTAAAAACAAATAGAATCACCAAAATAATTACTACTTAAGAATAATGTAGTCTATACAATAGAATAATGTAAATTTGACAAGACAATATTATCCTTTGCATAGGATAGTATGAATGAATCCTAAGATATATCTGTAGGTCACTGATAAGGATGACCTTGTGTCTTTAATTATATCACTCATAATGCATATTTTGGGGTCTTTTGCTCAATGATTATGACAACATATTTTTTCTAGAAGCTAAGCCTTCTGTCACTTCATAACCACTTCATAAGTTGGATCTACCCTCTTTTTAAATAATCAAATTATACATGTTCCAAAATTAACTGCTATTTTTAGTTGAAGGTGGAAGAAATGTCCCAAAAAGAAATTCAAGAAATCAAATGACTCATAAATTGTCACATGAGTTACCTTTCTGGAGACCTGGTTTGAGATTAGGAACTCTGATTCCAAATGTCACAAAACTGCCTACGAGGATTTTGACCATGTTTTCTCATACCTTTGTGGTGGCATGAAAACATGCCTATTAAATCTATATGGTATCTTATAATTGACTCTGCTTGGGAAAAATAATGATTTCAGTTTTGAAAATGTGTTGCTTATAATATATGTGGGGCATCCCGTTTGAGATTTCTGATAGGCAGTTGGAGATGGGATACTAGAATTCAGAAAAAAAAAAGTTAGGGTTGAGCAAAGAGCTAATCAGCAAAATAAGTATTTATTAAGTTCCCACTATGTGCCAAATACTATGCTAAGCACTAATGATATAGAGAGGGTAAAACGAAGTTCATGCTCTCAGTCTAATGGGGGAGAAAACATGTACACAACTATGTATAAAAAAGATGTCCAGGATAAATCAAAGATAATTAGCAATGTTCAAGAGCAGGCACTAATGTTAAAGGAAATTGAGAAAAACTTCTTGTATAAGATGGGTGTTTACCTCAGGCCTGAGAAGCAAGATGGTGGACTTGAGGAAGGAAAGCATTTTAGGTATGGGACTTAGCCTGAGAAAATGCCTAGATATGGAAAATGGAGTGTCCCTTCTGAGGAACAAAAAGACCCAGTGCTACTGTCTTTCACAGTATATAGGGGGGTGGAGGAGAATAAGATGTGAGTGGCCAGATTTTGTATTATAATAGGATATTAAAAATTCAAAAGATATGAAAAATAATTGCATATAGATGATAATTAAATCAAACTGACCTGATTGGATCATCAAGAGAAATAGTAAAGAGGGAGGAAAGAAGATTGGGGACTGAGTTGCTATCTTGAGAAGATGCAGAAGAGCAAAAAGAAGACAATAAATTTTTTTCACTTGATGTGGTGAAGCCTTAGGAAAGATGTAGCAATAACTTCAAGCCACCTGCCCTTGCAAGTGACATAGTTAGAAATGTTATATTTCCTCTCTCAAGGCTATCTTGCCCCAGTTTACTCTATATGACCCTAATTCTAAGGACACAAATATTGCTGGCATCAAAGTTTCTGAAAATGAGCAACAATAAAGAGGTGCTTAAAGTTAATGCAGGTGCAGAACAAAATTGGGTATCTGCCATTTGATCTAGTGACATTTGAGGCTTAAAATACACTTCTGGAAGATCTCTTTTCTCAGCCTTGCCCAGAAAATTATGGGAAGTGCACCTGGGCACAAAGTCAGAACTAGACCACACTTCAACTCTACCTCTGAGCCATAAAATTAACATATCAGTAACATGAATCATCTGTTATTCTAACCCCCAACACTCTGACCATCATATGACTTAATGCATAAGACTTAATTCTGGTATAACTACCAATACAAAAAAAAAAAAAAAATTCTTGTTAAAGTGTTTTTCCCTTGCTTGTTGAAAATTATGTTCATGAAGAAAGATGTGATATTATCTTGGAAATATGAAAATGCATTTCATTTTTTGTTTTTTTTAGTTTCTTTCAATGTTTTGTCCAATACACTAAATCTCAAGAATAGGAATGAAAAAACCCCAGGTGGTATGTGGTAGATGGTAGGGATATGAAGTTTGAAGATTAGCAGGTTAAGAAAAGCAGAAGGTTTTAGGGAAGGTCTGGTAGGGAAGCAGTTGACTACTGAATCTCCATGAATCATTCAAATAAAACACATGAAGAAGAATGATGTAGATAGACTGGGATGAGAACAGGAGTGGTATTGAGACACTGAAGGTTACAATGTAGAAAAGCAGATTTTATATAAATGAGGTTGAAAGGAAGAATGCAGGAAGCTGTTGGTATAGTATAAAATGCTGTTCTAAATCTGATCATGAAATTGGCACAGCTTTATGGCTGATGAGGCTTCTCTACATTTATTATATTGCATTGCTTCCTAGGACCAGGTTTGACTCAGAGTTGTTTCCGCAACACAAATTCGTCAAATTGAAGACTTGCTTGCCTTTGTTTGTCCCATAAAACAATAGAGCCTTAGCAATAAAATATCCTGAGACTTCATTTTATTTCAGTGTTCACTGAAAAATCATATTTAAAAACCAGAATACAATCCCTTTTAAAAAATTTAAAACCCTAAAATAGAAAATCTTATCTCTGTTGATATTATTTTGACAAGCTTAAAATTTTCTGTGATATAGTATATGAATATATTTCAGCTTCTTACTTTATATGCTGCATATAATCTAAATTTGCTATGTATACATACATAAGAAAATACATACACACATGTACACACTACACATACAACACACATTTCATTTTAGCATTAGAATTACATATATCATGAATGACACTTTGTACCATAGAAAATTTATTTCACAGCCTGATATAATTATTGTAATGTGTCTGACCTCTGAACTTTGGAGGAATAGACAGAATGGAATGAAATTACCAGAATTTGAATGAATTTCTTCTCTTGAATACTGGGAGTACAGATAAATTATCAAAAAAGAACAAGAATATAGAATGAACCTCAATCTCGTTTGATTTGAGATCTTCATTAACCTTAATTTTCTTAAATAAAAAACTATTTTAGAAATACCCTTTAATAACATTATCTTTTCCATTTTATAGTTTATCAAAACTTCCTACACCTATCTTTTAAATATGAAATATATAAAGATATAGGAAATTACTTTTTTTAGTTTTGAAAATCTATTTTATAATACAGATAAGCAAGCTTTTAAATGTTTATATCATATAATTCCTAGGAAAGTCATCTTCTTAATGTCATGCACAAACAATTTAAAGATAATTCAATGTATCAATTGTAGTAGTGTATTTCTGTATTTGTCCTGGATGAAATATATGAATTAGACAGTTAGTAGTTAATTTTCCCTGTGCACTGTCCCTGTGCAAGTTTCCATTTTGGTTCACTCCCTTACCTCAGAGACATTCCCCAAAGATGCTTCAGGCCCATAAAATATCCTCAGTGATGCCATACTTTGTTAAGGCTTTTTTTCTGCTACCCTGTTCCCTCACAGTGAAAATTACTTCTTAGGATTGTGGATTTAAATTTTGAAGAGAATTTTAAAGTCATTTATTTCATCACCCTCACATAATGTGAATAAACCTGAGGCCAAAACAAGTTAAGTGATTTTCCTAGGGTTGTACATCTAGAAAAGATCTTGGCTCAAGAGTTGAACTAAACACTTTTTGGTTCCTGTAGGCTTTCAAAGTACAGTGACTAGATTTCTGAATTTCTTGCAGGCCAAGTTAGATGTTTCAGATCTATATCTTCAAACATCATGAAAATATGCACAACAAAAAGTAAATCAAAGTGATATTTCTTATGATATATCAAAATACAGCACACAAATGGACACGT
>JAJPUD010018546.1:1484-28486 GCA_023553655.1 Myrmecobius fasciatus | reverse complement strand
TGGGGTTGACCCATAGCTGGCTGATTCCTACTAGGAAGGCCTATGTTCAAGTTATACCATAGGCTCATATTGGCTGTGATCTTGGCATTTAACTTTTAAGTGCTTTAGGCCAGAGTTTCTTAAACTTTTTTTCACTTGTGACCCCTTTTTGCCCAAGAAATTTTTACACAGCTTTAGGTATATAGGTATGTAAAATAAGTATACAAATTAAACATTTATTGATAATAAATCATAAAGAAATTTATTTTAAAACTATTCTTTGGCATACATATAATTTTATCATTTATTAAAGATGAAAGCAAATTTGCATACTAATGAGATGGATGTGTTTTTTATTTTTACATAAAGAATTAAATCTTGGTGGAATATGTGATACCTTTTGCTGTTGCCAAGTTTTTTACAATCTCCACATTCAGTTAGGGGTCATAAACCACACTTTAAGAAGTTTTGTCCTAGCCAACGCTCTCAGACTCTATATTACAGCGAAGATGCCCATCTATATTGGTAGAGATAATTCTATACTGTGCACACAGTACATCAATACAATATAACTCTACTTGTCATTCTTGTTTAAAATGGATGAGGAAATAAGGCTGTGAGAATAGTTATGTGTCCATGATCACATAACTAGTGATGTGATAACTAAGGAGAGATTTAAACTTAGCCTCTGAATTTCAGGTCCAGCACTCTGTCCACTATGGAAGACTATAAGAAGAAGAAAGTGGCATCTTAGCATGTTTGAAGTCTTGAAAAGGGAAGGGAAAGTGCCCTCTCCTCTCATACACACTCTAGCTTAGTGACTACCCCTCTGGAATTTAGCAGGAACATTCACAGTGTTCCTTTTGTCCTATAGTTGGATAATTCAGCATTTCTTTATCCTGGGTATTATATTCAGCAGAAGATTTGTACAATAGGAAGGGGAAAAAAAGCTTAATACTGTCTGGATAAATTCAAAGAACTAAACCAGCAAGCTGCAAGGTGAAAATCCACTAGCTTATGAGCTTATGGAAAATAAATGGGCAGGGTTTACTGTGGCAGTGAGGATGGTCCAGGGTTGCATACAGAATACTTTCCCTAGTCTCTATTTGAAGTGACAGATAGATAGATGCTTGTTGCTTTTTCTTCTCTAAAGGGTGGACAAGTTATGTTAAATATGTAAACCTGCCTTTAGATTCATGGAACAAAGTTAATGGCATTTTCTCTCTTTACAGATGAATGCATCCTATAATATCTGAATTTTGTTCATCTCTTCCGAATCAGACTCATCTGCCCATCATTGGCTCACATCTGCCACTCTGATTCTCCACAGACTAGTTTTTTAGAGAAAAGAAAGTTATATTAATGAGTTTGCTTCCAAGTGAAATTTTTTCTTATCTCAAAAACACCTATTTACTCTGAAGGTCTCCACCAGCCTCACTGAAGGTAAAGCTGATAAGCATATACTTGGATATGGAGGAAGAATAGGAGTCTTTTTAAGGGAACCTATCAGTGTTGTGCATAATGGGTATCTAGTACAGATTATGTTGAAATAATAGGTCAAAATATTTATAGAGGGAATTTTTGGTGTGGGGATTATGATTTTCTACATTGAAAAAAAAATTTTAATAGTTAAAAGACAATTTCCATATTGTCAATATAGCAGATCTGTCTCCCTCTCCTTCTCATCATACCTCTTCCCCCATGTTACAAAATGTAGCATCTTACATGCTACTAAATGTAGCAAAAGGTACATTTTGGACAAATTTCTCTTAACTCCAAATCACCATTAAAAATGTCCTAGATAGTATGAAGTTTGCCAGACCATCCATTTAAAAATAATAGAACAAATAAACATTTATTGTGGAATTGGCTTGGTATTTGGGTTAAAGTTAGTGAAAAGTGAAAATGTCTACAGAGGCCAAATGCATGTAGTAAATTTATAAATAGTATTTCTTTTTATCTATCTCATTACAAAGTTGTTCAAGAGCTTCTATCTTCATTATAATAGTCAGAAATGAAGTTGTCTTTACATTTCCAATCAAGTAGCTAAGACTCAACAAATATTTTAATATCTCAGCACTTGTAGACAGGGTCAAAGCTGACATTGATTAAAAATGTAGATATAAACAAATTAATAAGTTGAATAGGCAGAAGCTTGTTTTTTTTTTTCTCTCAGTCATGGGGGAATATAGATTAAACTTTTCATGGAAGGCCAAATTAGTGATCTAAAAATGACAGTATCCGAATGGGAACAATATTCAGAAATTAGCTAATATTTATTTTCTTTTTTTTAACTGAAAATATTAAATTGGCCCATTGTTTTCATTGTCTACTGCCTACACAAGCATTGAAATGAGAAGCTATAGTTTGGGGGAAGGAGGCAGGAAGAAAGGCAATTGATTTTTAACTTTGTGAAAGTTATCTAAAAGAAAATACATCTGTTTCACTTATTTAGCTGTATCTTGATGTTTTTACTGTCATTTCAACTGTCTTTCTTGTGGTTGTCAACATTTCTTTAAATCAATTCAAAAACAACAACAAATGAATGATAAAGTTTATTGAATTAGGAAACTTCCTGCTTTGCTTGCTGTCCTCAGTTAAATCATTCCTGTTCTTCTAACTCACAACTGTTGTGTCTTAAAGTTTGCAAAAATGCTTTCCTTACAGCCAACTATCTTCACAATAATATTTCTAGTCTTACATACATTGTTCTAAATAAGATGTTACAGACTAGAAAGGGGTTTGGGTGTTTCTGATCAAAAACATGAAAGAGGGAAGAATGAACATAATTTTAAGAATTTTATACATATGTGTGTGTTTACTACTCATTGCAGTTCTGTTATATTTGCTCTCAAAACAAGAACAATGAATTTTAATGAATTGAAGCCACTAGTAGGACTAAGCTAGAAATACCTTAGTGAAATATTGGTAATTCATAGTGATAGTTACTGTTAAAAAAAAAACAACAATATAGAGAGAGCATTTGTTTCCCCTTATTTATTCTTACTCCAGATTAAGTCAGAGGCAGCATGCTATATAATGTATATAGATGGACAGTCTTGAAGCCAGGTCCACCATTGGTCCAGTCCTGCCACAGTCACACACTGGCTGTTGGACCCTAAATAAATCCCTAAGCTGCACTAGGCTACCCTCTAAGATACAGAGTAGGTGCCGGTTTACATTACCAGAGGTAACACCATTTTCTAAAACTCTGTTAACTTGCCTTGTAAATCAAGACTTCGATCAAAGACAAGGGGGTCAATAATGACAGCCCGCATGGAGATGTTGCTGATTTATAAAGCACTTTCCTCACCACAACCCTAGAAAGTTGGAAAGCAGTTAATCAATCAGCAAGCATATATTAAACATCTATTAGGTGATAGATACTTTGCTAGGTATATCCTCATTTTACAGAAGAAGGAAACTAAGATTCATAGAAATGAATGGCATCATGGCAAAGACACAGCAAGAAACTCAGAATAGACATCATTCCTATGGACCAGAAGTTCTTAAGCTGTGAATAGATTCAGGGTATCCATGAAACTTGAATGGGCAAATTTTGGCTTCTTTGGTAATCTTCTATATATAAAAACATTATTCTGAGAAGTGGTTCATAAATTTTGTCAGCACACTAAAGGGAACTATAACACATTAAAGGTTAAAAAACACCTCTAGACTCTCAGAGGTATGATATAATAACCACTACCAAAAGATCTCTGGAGTCCTTGATACAACATTTGTCTCCGAATCTATAAATTATTTTCATTTTTATTTGGAAATAAGATATTACTTTGGCATATTTTTAAAGGTAAATATAAAATTAAAATCTGTCCCTTCTCCAAGGCAGAATCACATTTTGTAATTATGCTAGGGGTTATTGAAAATCTACTACATCCTCAGAAAAATCACATAGATTTAATTTTTTTCTCAGTAATTAAAAAAGAGAGAGGGAATAGTACTTATATAGCACCTACTAAGTGTCAGATATCACGTGTTAAGTGCTTTTTGCAAATAATAATAGTAGCTCACATTTATATAGTACTTATTATGTGCCAGACACTATCCTAAGTGCTTTGCAGATTTTATCTCATTTGTCTTCACAATAACCTTTGCTAGGTTCTATGATTATCCAAGGCAAATATCAGTTAAGTGACTTGCACAGAATTACAAGACTGGTAAGTGTTTGAGGTCTTATTTGAACTCAGGTCTTCCTGATTCCAGACCCAGCATTCTCTCCACTGCTTTATATCTGCTATCTACCTGCCTATAGAACCCAGCTTCTTAAATTGTGGTTCATGCCTCATAACTGGATGTAGGGGTTGTGAAATTTTTGACTTATCAATAAATATTTGGTTTGTATACCAATTTTGAGCCTATATACTGGGGGTTGCATAAAAATTTCTCTGGAAAAAAATTCATGAGTGGGAAAAGTTTAAGAAGCCCTGCTATCAAGTAATTCCTTTCTTAGAAATAAGGTGAATATAGGAGTTGAGAAGGAAAGATAGTTAAACTTTAAAAGTTCTGCAAAAAAAAAAAAATCACCAGTAAAATCTAATTGTAGAATGTAGGGGTTGGCAAAATAAAAAGGGACAAGATCATTTCATATTGAAACAGAGAAGTCAATATATTACCTTTGATCCTGCATTATTGAGGGATATCAAAAGAGTAAAGCTGCTATCATCATAAATCTTGTTATTCTTCTAACTATATATGTAAATTCCCCCCCCCCCAGATAAGTTCTTCTAGTGGAAGGATTTTTATATCTTTCCTTTTAAGAACCAGTCTAACTAACTATGGGGAGGGTTGTCACCATAGAACTTTTGACCATGGCCTTCAGGAAACAAGCTAAAACACATTAAGTGGCTGCCTATCCTGAGCAGTCCTTCTTCACTTTCTTAGAGATGGTGAATCACACAGATTTTAGAGCATCCATAGTCATTAATTTAACTGTTGATATTCCAAATGTGAAAGCCTTGTCCAGTGACAAACAAGTGAATGTGACATTTGAACTGAATTTCACGCTTGGCATTCTTGCTGTAAATGAAACTAGAAAACAAAAGAAAATGGCAACCAAATGGAAAGAAAGTTCCCAGCTTCTCCATACAGAGGGGAAAAAAGAACTTATGGAAAGTTGGCTTCATCTTATCTCCAAAGTCAAGAAGAAACCTCATTTCATAGGGTAACTAAATCTAATATTACAATATTTATGGTATATATTTGCAGAATGACCCCCTTGAAAATTAACTGGAGCTTTAGCATCAGCATCTGGAAAAGGAAGCAAAAAGGCAAACTCTGCAAACAACTTGACAAGACCCTCTAAATTTAAATAACTTTTACTTTGCTATTTGGTGACTGAATCCAAAGTTGGGACTTAAATGAGATTAACAATAGAAGCAGTGAATGTAATAGCCTGAAAACTTATAAACATCATGGAAGCCTCATGCCAATATAAAATTAATATTTTCTTTGAGAATTGTAAGATTGTAAACATGAGGGGTGCCAGATACCATCTCTCTCTCAAAAAAGTGATATTTTATTAATAATAATAGCTAACAGTTATATAGCACCTACTATATGTCAAGTGCTAAGCACTATGTAATTATCTCATTTGATCCTTACAACTCTGGAAGGTAGGTGCTATTATTAACCCAGTTTTACTGATGAGAAAACTGAAGTTAAATGACTTGCCCAGAGTCACACAGCTAATTAATGTCTGAGGTCACATTTGAACTCAGGTCCTCACTCCAGGTTTGGCACTATTCACTGCCCCACCTACCTGTTCAACAGATAGGAAATGGCTTATTGATTTAGGAGTCATTCCTGATTAAGTTATCTTTACAGTCATACCACTGACTTGTAATAGCAAAGAAAAAATCAATATCAAATTGGAATAAATGATAAAAATGGGAACAAATAAAAGAACCTTATCCATAGTTATTTAAAATGGTAGATATATCGACCAGTAAGCATTTATTGTCTGCTGTATTCTAGCGAGGTGCTAAGAATTACAGACAAAAATGAGCAGCTTACATTCTATTAGCTGTAAATGGTTAGAAGAAAGGACATTGACACAGATTATAGCAATGTCCTACAGAAATATATCAATTAAACAGTATATATCAATTAAAACAACACAAAGACCAAAAGAGTCTGAAGGCTTCCTTAATCAACAAGTGGGGAAATGTAGCAGCTAATACTATTTTTTCAAAAATAAAAGTCATTTATAAAATCTTTGAAAGAAGGTGGTGGAAGATTCTGAACAGTTTTTCCTCATAAAACAGCTGGAAAATATGGGGAAAAATAAATTTTTTAAAGATGGACAAGGAGAGGGTAACAATATAATTACTGCTGTTCATTTGTGTCCGACAAACATTTGTTAGAGTTTTCTTGGCAAAAATACTGAAATGATTGAGACAAGTGGGGTTAAGTGATTTGCACAACTAATACCTGAAGTCAGATTTGAACTCAGGAGATGAGTTTTTGATTCTAGGCCCAGTGTTCTATCTCTATTGTATCACCTAGCTATCATCAGCAATATGATTAGATATTATTTAGATGACATTTTGATGATGGCATCAAGCCCTGGACCTTATGGAGCCTCCTGGATGAGATCCATAAACCTCCCCTCCAAAAAAGAATTTAGTCATTATCTGCACAGAAATAACAAAGTTTATGAAAACACCTATTTTTCAGACTATGATAATGTTCATAGTTCATCCGTGAGTACACATATCTCTGACAGACAGAGAAACTGTCAGCAATGAATAGGTTGTGCTCAGAATTAAATGGGACATCAGGTTAGTTTGCCTTTGATATGAACATTCTACCTGTGCTGTTGTACATCCATAAACCATAGTGACTGAGGAGATACATGGTGGGCAGAAGCAGCCTGCAATACATTAAAAATAAGATATTATGCAAGAGAGGTATGAAGGCTGCTACCAGCAATGTCCATCCAGAGGGTAAAAGAAGATGGACTAGTTATACAAATAAGAGCAAGAGACAGCCATTGGACAGTCAACTTACGGATTCCTCTGCTATCCACATAACACTGACAGAACTAGAGGAATGTCTGCAGCTTGCTGAATGGCCAATTAATGGGAGAATGTGGATGAAAGTTAATTCAGAATTAGCAGGCAGGATTGAGTTGTGATTTCATTGCTAGAAGGAATATCCACAATGGTTATTTCCCGTATCTATTTGAACATTCATATAAATCCTTCAGGATTTATACCTGCAAAAAGCGTGAGTTTAATTTTGTAATGCAATTCCAAGTTCATCTTTGTAATAGTTCATTAACTTGGATCTAATAGGTATCTTAGAAACTTTCTTGTTCAGCCCCACTCCCATTTTATTGATGAGGAAATTGAGGGCCAGTGATTAAATGGCTGTTCATATTCCCAATAAATGACAGAGCAGGGCATCCTATTGTTTTTTACCCTATAAGTTGCATATGATACATGTGGCATGGTACAATTTTTTTTAGTCTACCCATTATCCAATAAAATCATATGTTAATTGGCCATTCTAAAAAGCCATCAATGAAGTCAATAAATTTTATAAAATAGTAAATATTCCAGGTAAGGAGTAAATTTTCATATTTGATACCTCTATTGGGACATCTATTCCCTTCTTGTCAAGGATCACTCCCATATAATTCTGCTGATATTAATTAGGACTCCAAGGTTATCATTTGCCTCCAGACTCTAAGGAAATAATCCAAAACTCAGTCTCAAATATAAAAATAACCCCACATCCCTCTTCATATTAGACTGCCGGGGGGTAGGAACAGGGAAGACTAGACTGGTTGCTGGGCACTGAGTCATAAAGCCTCCTGCAGGGCAAATAACATGCCAACGATTTAACTGTGAAAGGGCTGCCTTGAAAATAACATGAATTTCTGGCCACTACAGCCATGAAGTTTTTTTCTCTATAAGTTTATCAGACAAGTAAGATATGTCTCATGCATACTAATTACAGCTGCTTTCCCAAGAGTCTGTCAGCTTCTGGTTTATAAGTAGTTGTTTTGGATTTTTTTTTTTGCCTCTTCTATATGATAGAAGATTTAATGAATCTCACTGAAATTTGTAGGATAGCAAATAAAGTGTTTTACATATTCAGCATACTACAGAAAACTGTTCAAGGCTTCAGAGAGCACACTACAAGACTGTTGATATTCGACCTTCAAGGATGCTTTTAAAAACACTTCAGTGATAGAGACCACTCAGAATAGACCATTGACAACCTTTCCTATTTCATGACGGCCCTGAGAGATAAGGCTTTCCTTACCAGTCAATAAACATTTATTAAAAGCTTACTAGAGAATGTATTAAAGCATTGAAAAACTCCAAAAAATGGAGAACCACAAAAATTCAGTTCTATGCCTTTGTATCACAACTGTTTTGATTCCTACTTCCAGCCCCTTGATCAGCAAATTCCATGCTTGCACTGGTGCATACACACACACACACACACACACATACACTCTCTCTCTCTGCTCTCAGGAAAAGCTGGTGACCCCATCTGGTCCATTATCTGTGGCCATGTTTGCTTTCTAGCCAATTTCTTCCTGACCTCTGGGTCCCTTCTACCCTTTTTTCTTCTAATAATAGTTCATAGGTGGTCAGGGAATGTAAATGATCTGTAATATTGAAATGTGTTGACTCCCCAAATCTTATGAACACATGTCTAATTTAATTTTGGAATGACTATCATTCCCATATAACATTAGCTGGTGTTCATTTAATGTCTTACAGTATATAGTACATTGTGGATATATGAATATATATATATATGTGTATGTATGTGTATATGTGTTTGTGTGTGTATCTTATGAAGTGGAAGAATTCTTAGACATATATCTAATTTAATTTTGGAATGACTATCATTCCCACATGATAACATTAGCTGGTGTTCATTTAATGTCTTACAGTATACATTGTGGATACATGTATGTATATGTGTGTGCACACAGAGAGATGTATGCACACATGTGCATACACACATATATAGATATCGATATAGATATAACTTATTTGACAGAATTAGCAGGGGAAATAGCTTTTATCCCCATTTTGTACAGGAGTAAGCTGAAGTCGAATGAGGTCATGATTTGCCCAAGCATATTACATGCATATAGAAAATTGTAGAATTCACAGTTAGATCTTCTGAGTCCCAATTCAGTGTTATAGAACAAGATGTCCCAATCAGGTCATTAAAAGTCTGAGCTGATGAATTGTAGTGAGAGCCATGCCCCTTCATGCCCCCCCTCTCCACATGCATTTCTATCAAGGCTGATTTACCTTCTCCTCCTTACAACCTTATCTCCATGCCCTTGGCCTCCCTAAGGCCTTCACTGCCTTGGGCTAATGATTTCAAAGAAATTTAAGTTATGTTTCATAAAAGGCAGAAATCTGTGCTGTGGAGAAACACAAGGTAAAACATAGCTCTTGAGGAAAAAAAAATTATCCCACACCATTTTTTTGTATACCTTTTTATTATACTGAAAAAAAAAGCAACACTATTTGATTTCATGTAAAATAAATATTTCCCAATTTCTGAACACTTACAACTTAAGTCATTTTAAGGTTAGGTTCCATTATGGGAAAACTGCTAGAAGCAAATACATTCATCACAGCATATTCCCCACAAAGAATCTAAATCAAACATCGAGCCGCTCAGTCCCAGTCACTGATGGTCTTATCAAATCTTCATTAGTAGTCCAGCTCTGAAGCTAAAGGGTTATAATGGAGGATAACACAGTTTTCATACAAGGATGATATAAGTAACACTAAGACTAGCACATTTCAGGTACAAAGAATTAAACTAGCATGATTATATCTGTCACAATACAGAAAACACACATGATACTGAAAACAGCAACAACAAAAAAAACGGTCTTTGGAGTATAGAGATGGCAGCAATTTAATAGGAAAAAATCAAACATTAAAACCAAATCTACATGTCAGTGCCAGTCAAACCAAAACCTTGCAGATATTTAAAAATAAAAGCATGAAGGAATCAATGCAGTGCTCTAACTGAACATGAAGGCTTTCCACAACCTTCTAAACAGGATACTAAATACTAAATTTACTAAAACTAACTCTTGTCCTCAAACACCAGTTAGGAGCATTGTCTCCTGGAGGAAAACCTGAGTTTCAGGGATGATCTTTGCTTCCTAGAGTTAAACTGCTGTCATTTTAAATTTGAGTCAGAATTTGAGCACTGGAAGGCAGCTTAGCTGCAACTAGCTCAACCCAAATGTGAAGAGTTTTAATTTATCTAAACCATATTGGTGTTTGAGAAAAGTAGGTTCATAGTTATTTTAATATATAAACCAGTGAATTTTTCCTATCCCCCAAAGACATTATAATATACACAAATTTAATAAAATTAGTAGACAAGACTTCCTCCTGGCTAGCAAAAGGCTATCCCTTATGGAGAACTATGCAAGTAATACCTCTGAATGTGGTCATTCACTGACTTAAAAAGACAGGGAAAGTACTAGAACTGGATATAAGAGGCTTATGTAACAGGAAGAAAGACTTCAACAACCCAATTATGAGAGCAGCAGCAATGAGGACCACTGGTCACTCAACGGATTGGGAGGATGACAGGTGAACTAGGCTGCTTTAGATCAGACGTCCAAAATCGGCGCACCTGAAGGATGGTTGAAGAAGGTAGGGGCAGAAACCTGGTTTATATAAAGCTTGAAAGCTGTAATGGGCTGAGAAAAAGGTTGCTAATGTTTTTATTGATTGCTATTCATGTAGCTGAGGATTTCACTCATTAGATTAAAACCAACTTCAAAGAGCACATTCCATGAAGTGGCCTTTACTTTGTACTTAATATCAAAGTTTTTCATTTCACTTCTCCCTGATCCAACCCTAAGATATTCATTCAAATGCTAAAGTGAATGTATATAGCAAAAGTATATCCACTCATCTTGGGAAGACCTTTTTATTTACTTTCCAAACATAAATATTGGTGGGCATCAGCCTTAAAATGAAATGAAGCAGGATGTTTGTTTTTGTTTGACACAGAAGCTTCTTTTTTTTGTTTCTTTTTTCTTTCATAAGGAAATCTTGGTACCACCAGAAATCTCATACAATGGCAAAAGAGAAGAAAAATGGAGTGTTTGCTAATGGTTCCCCAAAATGAACAACTATCTTGATTCAGATTTGTGGTGACAAGTTTAAATAATAAACATGTCACTGTATGGCAGATCACACACTGTCAAAATGACTTTGGTAGTTTTCTGAACTTAATTTAGGTGAAAAGCAGAAAAATATGCCCTCTGAGCAGTAGCACTGCAGCAGTCTGTTTTGTTGTCAAGTCTGTTAAATTCCATCAATGTTGACTTGGCTTGGTGGTTCATTCTGTCTCTGGTTTACTTTTCTAGAGAATGGGCTTAGTTGTAGCTACTGTGCAAAAGGCCAAGGTTGAAAACCCTCCTGACTAATGTAGCAAAGATCAAAACTGCATAGTATAGAAGCACCACTGCCAAGTTCAAGAGAAGAAGCAAGCAGACAGCTAAATGCAGAAAAGGAAAGAAAGGCTGGACTAGAGAAGATATGAAAAAAGAATCCTCTAAAAGGGTCCAAAGTTACATTCATACTTAGAGCTTTTGGTCACCAAACAAACTTTAAAATCCCTGATAAAGTCGAATCAAAATTAGTCTTTACTATTTATTGACAGTCATTAATATTCTCACAAGCAGGTACAGGATACATAGGAAACATTGGAAAAAACATACAACCTTAAGTGCATAGAGTGTTTGAAAAACACCCAAACTATTCCAACATTTCAAATCTGATATCTTGAAAAAAAAAAAAAATACTTCCGTTTGCTCCTGGAGGCAGCCTTGTTCATTTGGGCCAACTGTACAAATAAGTTTTCAGTTTAAAAATGCATACTCAGCAGAAAGAACAAGTATCACAAATGCACACAACACAAAAAGAAATTGTAAAGACCACAGTAAAGCGAGCAATGGTGATTTTTGTTTTTTACATCAAATTATCCATAGCACGAGGTAATATCGCTCACATTATGAAGGGAGATCCTGCTTTGTTTCTATTTTTTTTTTCTTTTTTTTTTCCAGAGAGATCAGATTTGTCCTCTGCATACAATGAAGAAAAAACTCCAGTAACACTGAGATAACAGACAAACTCTGTAAAATATACATCACTACCAGGGAAGTACACACGTTCTTCATAATCATTTTTCACAATTAAATAGCTAAATGATTTGATTTTTAGGATCAAGCTTGAGACCCTATTACAACAATCCATCTAGATTCTTGTGGACTGTCTGATTTTCTTTACCATTGTTGGAATCCCCTGGAGGTGTATACTGGACTTGGTATTCCTGAAGAATTTTAAACACATCATGATGTCCAAAGTGTAGAGCTTCATCCATGGGAGTGTTATTCCACCTGTAATAAATAGCACAATTGTGACTGGAGTGTTCAGTGAATGGAAACACTTGTCAGTCATCTGCTTTGCAGACAAGCCATCTGCTACCCAAAGTGATAAAGCCCTTTCATCTCATAGCCCTGTGAGGTATACAGTCCATATATGCTTTTATCCCTGCCTTCCTCTGTAAGGTAGATCACTGAGGTTAAGGAGAGAAAGGGCTTGCCCATCAAGTGGTAGGACCAGTTCCTGAACCCACAATTTTCTGACTTGCTCTAGTGCTCTCCCTATTACACTCTGGAAAATCATGTGCTCTGTATTTAATTTATTTCAGTGATTTCTTGTAGATGGAATTTAGCAGGGTAAATTCAGAAAAGGTCTTTAAATTCAAAAGGAGAGGCTTGAAAATGGATTTTCATTCTGCAATTTACCTTTCCAACTCAGTCTGAAAAGTAGACTTTAAAAAAAATGTTGCTAAAGGGAGATGGTATAATGAAGACTTTTAACAATCTAAAAGATTGAGTGAAAAAAAGGCATCTCTTTCAATTATTTCTTTTTGAAGGGAATATTTAAAGATGATTAAAGCTTATATAGACTCATCATATATACATAGTTATATATGGGATCGCATGCATGTATATGTATATACACACACATACACACACACACACACACACACACACACACACACACACGGATTCCATTCAAAGGCACTGTTTCCCCTACAAGCTAGGTAATAGTGTTCACTATAGAACTCAAATTTTAATCTAACAAATGAGTGGAAGCTCTAGTCACTATCAGTCTAACTTCAAGGTCTTTAAGACTGTTTCCTCATCCATAAAGTAGTAATAATACTAGTAATATTACTTACTTCATAAAGTGATTGTGAAGAAACTGCTTTATAAACTTTAAGATATCACATAAATGTGAGTAACACATTAAGTAATAGCTAAACTCTCAATACTAGTTAAAACATTCCCCAAATCTAGCTTTGGGTGCTTGTGTAAAAACTGGACCAGGGCTGGAAAACTGAATGATTCTATGATCATCCTTGCTGCTAGGTAATCCTCAAGAATGAGAAAGGTTTAGGAATACAACAAACTAACATAAGATTTCCCTAAAGCTGGGCCTAGTCCATGACTGTTAATAAATCTATTTCCTTCTAAAAGCAAAGTTCCATTATCTATCTTTGGTGCTCACATAGACACAAGTGTTAGGATGGCCAAGTAACTGCTAAAGGTAGATGGAGGAACACAAGAGTAATTTTACATCTATTACCTTGAGTACTAACTCAAAGAGTACAGCATTTTGGAAATAGACCTGGCCAAAAGGGACAAGAGAATTAACTTTGTGATTAACTAACTATTAAAACCTTTGGAAAATCACTTCACCACTTGAGCCGGCCATCTTACTTATTACCCAGCGGTTCGTGGCCTCCATTCTGATCAAAGAAATTCTATTTATTCATTCTTGCCTCTCTTGCCTAAAATGCCTTCTTTCTTCCTTTGCCACAAATCATACTTATCCCTTTGTTCAAAACTCAATTCTCCCATACAGGTGTTCCCACCATCCCACTAACCCAGCTTCAAGACTTCCAAGAGCCCTCAGTACTCATTTATATAGTTCTGAATCATTAATTGTTTGTACATTTGCTCATATGCCTCTATTCTAAGTGTATTTATATAAGTGTTCATATGTTTATCTTTTTTCCCTCATTAGGTTGTAAAGTCCTTGAGATCAAGGAACCAGTCTTCTGTTCCTACAATTCTTACTATAATGTTCTACACAAAGAGGATGCTAAACACTGACTAACCACACAGTCTGAAAATTCCAAGTATCTATATAGTCCCTCTAGACAAGAATCTGGGTGCTGAGAGTAGTGAGGGTGGGAGAGGAGAGCAAAGAAAAATTAAAAGTAGACACTACAAGGAACTTGTCAACTATGAGACCAGCTGGAAAATACATCATGGTTGCAGGTATGACTATTCATTTTAAAAGCACCACCACCTTACAAATGACAATAAAACACCACCAATATAATCAAAAGAACCATTAAGAACCTCCATATTTACAGGAGAGAAGCCAAAATAACTGCTCACCTGTCCTTGGGGAAAGGATTCACTTTGCAGGCTTCCAACAAAAATTTAACTACTTCCACATGACCTGTAATCCCAAAACAATAATAGTTAGGCCTTCATATCTACTAGAAAGCCAGATAAAGATGAATAAATTAGAGGCTTCAGCTATTACCTTCTGCAGCTGCAACATGTAATGCAGTTCGAGAATCATAGTCCCGTTGTTCCATATCCATAGCTGACAAAGCAAATCTGAAAATTCACAAGCATAATCACTCATTAAATACAGGTACTCTAAAATTTATGACATTTACAAAGGTAGTCTAGTACATCAAGTGCTTGCTGCCCTACCTACAAATCACCTTAAAAACCTCTCAACCAAACTTTTCTTTTTAATTCTATTAGATAGCTAAATCGAGCAGATGTCTTCTATAATGAGGTTCATGGAAACCAAGATACTGGACAACTAGTTCACATGCATATTGGGGGAATTACCTTGCTTCTCTCTGTTAGCTTGCTGGACTGGCATAAAGGTATAAACACTGAGCACCTCACAAGACAATTACACTTCATTATGATAAATACTCAGAGATCTGAAGAATGGAAGCACAACAGGCACCTTCAAGTCTCTGGAGGACAAGAAACCAACACCAAAAAATCCCCCTAGTTCACAAAAACAAAAACCAAAAAAACCAAACCAAAACAAAACAAAACAAAACAAAAACAAACAAAAACAAAAACAAAAAAAGCCCGGCTTGCCCTACATTTTAAAATCTTCAATCTAAATAGTAGAGAATAAGAGATTTCAAGAATATCAATGAAAATTAAATATTAGCATCTTTCCATTCCAAAGACCTAGAGAGACAATGGCAATAAGATCCACTGGATTTGTAGTCCAAAGAAAAACAGTTCACAGCCAGACACTGCTATTTTACCACTTGTACGGCCATGGACAAATGATTTTACCTAATGGGGTTAAACTTGATGACCTTAAAAATTCCCTTCCAGCTCTAAATCTCTATTAATGATAGACTTTTTTAAAAATGGTATACAAAGCTGAAGTAGTTAGCCACCTATATAGCCTTTTAGGGGCACCAAAAGAATCTACTTGTATAAAAAGCATTTTACATACTTTTCTGCCACTCTTTAATTATAAGAATTATTCCTTGATGGACAAAGGAAAACAGATTCATCTCCAGAAGGCCATTGTTAATACCTGATTTGGGTTAGGATGAGGAATTTTCATGGTTGGTCCATCACTACCCATAAATGTAATTTATTAGATTAGCCTCAGTGTACAAAGATCAGGCCCCAAGAGAGGGAAAAAATAAGCTACATAAGTTTTTATAGATCAAAAGGGAGGGGAAAAGCCCAAGAATACAAGTAGGTACCACCTAGAGGCAGCATTCTTAAATGGGACACTGGAAGAGTATATTTAACATAAGCTTTGTCACCTATGAAATTTTGTGGGGTATCTTTCTATCTAAAGTGAGAAAAATTTAAGAATTGACTTTGGCCATTTATTAAGAAATAAGGTCCATATGTGTGGCAAGGAGACTTTCTCTAGCCAGTTTCTCCCACCCTTTTAACTGACCTTCTAAGGGCTGACACATCTCCAGTGTATGCAGCAAACAAGAGGTTTATCACTGATTTCACCTGTGAAGAAGATAAATTTCAGGGGTTAGCTAAAGAAAAGATGCAGGGTATAAAAGATGTTACATGTAAATTACTATACATATTTTAAATATATAACAGTCATACTGACTAAAAAGGAAATTATTTGCCTTATCCCCACCATTTTGTGCTAATTAGAAGTAATAGAATACAAGTCTGTGCTACCAAAGAGTAAGAAAGGTCAACTAACACACTAAGAACCAAAAGGAAAGATAAGATAGAAACAATTGGCGACAAATTACAAGGATTAAAAAAAAATCACGGAACTCCTTATGTTATAAAAAATATGGTAGGATGAAAGAGGAAAAAATACAGTTTGGACTATTTTTTGTACATCGTGGCATCTCTTAAATATTTAACAATTCAGAAAACTGTTGGAAGAAAATGGCTCACCCCCTCATATTAAAGAAGTATGCTGAACATCACACTATTGAAGGTATTGTTCCAGTACCCTGCCAGCAGTCACCATCATCACTAGAGCCATTAGCTCCATTTGGAATTGTAACCAAAAAAAAAGAAATGGTATTCACTTTTAACTATTCTCTCAAACATAGCAAATGGGATTTGGCTGAAAGAAAATATGTTTGCTTCTGGATTTAGGATATAGGGCTACCTCTGGTGTGGGGGCTTCCCAAGTACCAGGAACAGAACCCTGATGAATGAGTAATGTCTGATTTAATATTATCAGAGGCAAAGTACTCCTACTCCAACTCCAGGAAAAATGTGAAGCACCAGTTCAAGTCTTGAAAGTGGAGTGTTTGCTTAGCAGTTATATACAATAGTTGTATAGTAAAAAAAAAAAAAAAAAAAAAAAATCCTTAATCTGTGATTCTCAGTGACTTTAGCATCCATGTTGCCAACCCACTTAAACCCCCCCATTCTGCCCTTCCCTCAACTCTAACTGATCTTTAGTGCCATTTTCATTTGTTCAATGAAGCACATATTCTGAGGAAACCAAACCCATGCCAATTATTGTGCCAGGTGTTTGGGGTTACAAAAATGACAAAAATAAGACAGGTCTTGCCCACTGGGCTTTTCCATTCTAATAGTGGGGAAGGGGAGAATAACATGTAGACAAAGATCACCACAATATACTAAAAATGGGGAGAAGACACTAAACAGTGGGAGATAGGGGTATGGAGAATTCTGTAGGAGGCTACAAGCAAGAGATTCACAGAAGAGGGAGAGCATTTCACATATAAGACTGGTGCAAAGGGCAAATAAACAGGAGATGAAAACATTGTTCAGGAATCGGCAAGTGGAATTGTTGATAGCATGATAACAGATCAGATAGATTGGAGCCAAATTATGAAGGGGTTTAAATGCTAACAAGAGCGATGGGAACAGAAAAAGAAGAGAATAAATATTTATTAAGTAACTACTTTGTGCCAGAAATGATGCTAAGAATTCTACAAATATTATTTCATTTGACCCTCACAATTATCCTGGAAGATAAGTGCTATTATTATCATCTGCATTTCACAGTTGAAAAAAGTGGGCAAATATTGGTTAAGGAACAAAGCTAGTATATGTCTGAGGCCACATTTGAACTCCAGTGTTCCTCATTCCAGCCTCTTCCTTCCCAGCCCCCTATGCCAGCCGGCTGCCTCTGAAAATGCAAAGTCACCTGTGCTTTTGAATTATTGTGACATGACGTGGGAAATGAATAGTCACCGATTTTCCATTACTAATATCTCAGATTTAATGATCCTCCTCCAAAAAGTTTCTTTATCTGCCACCTCTCACCTGGGCTAACCACTGAAGCAATTTCTCCCCTTCACAAATAGTCACTGTGCTTTCCCAGTTCATCCAGGCCCATTAGTTAGGATGGGGGGAGGGGAGGCAGGAAGGAACCAGAATATGCATCTGTAATGCAAGCTTCTTCAGACTCCTTATGATTACCTACAAAGATCCTAAGAATATCTCAACCTTCTTAACTTCAACCCTACCACTACCTGGATCATCTCAAGTACTCTGCCCACTCCTGAATTTCAGGCCAGAAGCAATGGCTGAAAGTCAATTCACTCAATCAATAAATATTTAAGTGCCTATTTTGTCCCAGACATTGTGCTAAGTCACAGACACTTTGCTACTCTAGTTCACTCGAAATTTCATTCTGGCTAACAAACTGGATCCTCCATGCTGCTGGCTATCAACTTTTTTTTCTCTACTCTCAATCCCCTGGATTAAAAGATTAAAGATTTAGAGACCTTTAAGGAGGGATCTTAAAAGGTCCTCAAAAAGAACCACCAAAAAGAACAGATCATTAACCCAAGTTTACATAGGTAGTAACAGGGCAAAGATTTGAAACCAGGCCTTCTAACTTCAATACAAGCATTCTCTGCTAATGATCTTACCCTCAACTTTAATAAGCTTAAAATTATATTAAAGTTTTCTCTCTCCCAATATAAATATCTACATTTTCTTTTTTCTATCCTAAAAGAAGTAATAATCCTTGTTCCTTCCCAAGGTTATGACCTTAACTTACAGTCTAAATCCTATTTGGCTTCTACTGTCATTGTTATCTCAATTTATTATCTCCCTCTAGCTCTTCCCTGGCCACCTTTCCCATGTATGCATTCTCTATTAAAATGTTTTCACTTTTCCAGATGTACTTTAGAACATAGTAAACATATAAAGTTGGGGATGGGGAGTTAGTGTCCCACTAACAGACCCCAGTAACTGTTTAGGTCTTTAGTTCTCACTAGCCCCCTTACATGAAATGAACCCCGACCCCAGCTCTTATGGTCAAATTGGTCTGTTATTTCCTGAATTGTGATTTTTGATCTTCCTGTCCCTGCTTATGATGTAATTCTTTTCTTCCTAGACTATCTTCCCTTGTTCTTACTAGCAGATTAAGGAAGGGAATATGATATGATGTTTAAAACATTGTAACATCAAAAGAGCTGGGTCCAAAAATCCTAGTTCTGCTCATTGTTGACTGTGTAATTTTGGGTAAGTCGTGAAGATTCTCATCTGTAAAAGATGGTGCTCTCAAAAGTTCTCTTCCAACTAAAAATCATGACTGAGTCAGATACATCTTTATTAAGCATACCATGTTAGGCACTGTGCTAAACTCTGGGGATTAAAAAAGGAGTTTATATTCCAATGGAGTGCTGAAAAGGGAAGGTACCCACTTGGAAATATTATCAACACTTATCTACAAAATCCACCTCAAGTTCTTACTTCACTTTTTCTTCATCTTTCCTTCTATGACCATCCTGAGATAAAGCAGTCATGTATACAATTTATCTTGTTATATACTACCACATATGTCGTGTAATAGAAAAATTTTGGTTTGTCTGTTCCTAACTTCCACCTTGTCCAGTGTATATGTACTAGTCAAACTGAACCATTTACAATTCCCTGATCACAACTTCTGCTGAGTTTATCTACTGGAAATTTATCTATCCTTCAAGGACAAGTTCAAATGCCATCTGCTTTATAAAATCTTCCTAGATAACCCTACTCATAACTAAAGTCCTCTTCTTTTTCCTGAGTTCCTATAAAACTTCATGTTACATTTATAACACTGTCTAGTACTTTTGTGTTTCACGGCTCCATCTACTTGGCATAAGCATTTTAAGGGTAAGAATCATGTCTTATTTGACTTTGCATCCGATCAATTTCCTCAGAGCACTAAATCACCTAAAAGTTCACTCCTGGGTGTAAATCTATGATAAATATTTTTTGAACAGACAAAAGAAGTGGATTTTAGTTCCTAGCTATACCACTGACAAGCTATGTGACCCAGAGAAAAAACCACTGGGCTCTCTACTATTAATATGAAGGAGGCATGAAATGGGGTTGAAATAGAGAAGATTCCTTACAATCAAACCATGGTAGAGATCTGTGATTAGACAATCTTGAGGCTATCTTAAGAGTCTCCAATTTCTCTCCATCTCCCACACTTTTAAAATTATATTTTTGTGAATGTTTTCTGAACAAATTTTCAACACTTTGTTTAGTTCAATTTAGTGAGTTAGACTTCACTTATGTCATTTGTTCTACCATACAGTGGGCAGATTTGTTTAACTTTTAACATATTATTGAGTTATAAAATCCACTTTGGTGGAACAAACTATTTCAGTTCAATAAACAAAAATCAATCATCTACTTACTATAGACAGGAAGGCACAGTGCTAAGGTTTAGGGATCTAAGCACAAAACGCTCACTGCCTTTAAAACTCTTACAATCTAACAGCAAGACTAAAAGGATTTATAACAAAGATTGTTAAGGCAGCCAGGTAGCTCAGTAGATAAGAATGCCAGGTCTGAAAGTCAGGAAGTTCCTAAGTTCACCTCTGGCCTTAGATACTTAGCAGCTGTATCACTTAATCCTGTTTGCCTCAGTTTCCTCATCTGTGAAATGAGCTGGAAAAGGAAAGGGCAAACTGCTCTAACATCTCAGACAAGAAAACCCCAAATGGAGCCATGAAAGGCTCAGATCATATCTTATTCAATTTTTCATCCACTTGGCACTGAGAAGTTCTTTTGAACCTCAGCTTCTTCATCTGTAAAACTTGGGGTTTGGCCTAGATGACCCCCTAAGTTCACTTCTGGCTCAACAAAATTAGGTATGAGGTACACATTAGAATAGAAGTTCATTGAGGGCAAGGACTGTTTGGACCTTTATGCACAGCAGTGGTTGGTACACAGTAAGCACTTGTTATGATCGTTGATTTTTATTAATCATGCTTGATGCTTGTGAACTGACAAAAGCAAATTCCACAAAGAAAAGAGATAAAGACTAGACTGGGCCTGCATTTTCATTAGAAAACATCTGAGGGAACTCAGCTAATAATGCAGGGCTGCACCTTCTCTACAATTCATTAGTCTATGGACTAGGGCACTGAGACACAAGTAATTTGTTCACAATCACACATCCTGAAAACGAGAAACAAGACTTGAACAGAGGTCTTTCTACTTTCTGACCATAATTCACTAATAACTGAAAAAGGATGACTTAATGAAAGAGGTAGTGCTTATCCTAGGCTTTGATGGACCCTTACTAGCTGTGTGGTCCTGGGTGTATGGTGTATCATTTAACCTGTTTACTTGAATCCACTACAAAAAGAAATGGCAAAGCGCCCCATTATCTTTACCAAGAAAATCACATTAACAGTATTGGTTCACAGTTATAAACAATCAGATATGAATGAAGAAATGATTCTGCAAGAGGTACATTCCAGACTTGAGGGACCACTTGTGCAAAAACAGAATTCAAACGCTGAAGGAAGTGTCTAAAAGTAGTATACAATTGTTACCTATAATTTATAAATGAGGAAAGTATTTACCTGATAATATTGTTGTGAGACTTCAGAATAATTTATTAGTAAGCAGATACTTAGATACTGTAACGGAAAGCACCTTAACAGTTAAATTTAGCTGATTTGGCCAGTAGGAAGAAACCAAATATAAAGGCCTCTTTTCTTTTCTCTTAAAGGCCTTTTTTCAAAGGCATACATCAGAAATAACCTTAGAGTTAAGACCCAAAGGAGTCTCTTAGTAAGGGGCTTGCTGACTTGGATTCTAAATAATAAGATTCCTTACTGAGGGCACTTAATAGACTCTTAAGTTGGGGCAGCTAGGTGGCGCAGTGGATAGAGCACCAGCCCTGAAGTCAGGAGGACCTGAGTTTAAATTTGGTCTCAGACACATAACAGCTGTGTGACACTGGGCAAGTCACTTAACCCCAATTGCCTCAGCAAAAAAAAAAAAAAAAAAAGACTCTTAAGTACTAATCAGCTTATATATACAAATAAACAGTATGAATGAAATAGGCAACTTCAATAAAATCTAAGTAAAATTTATAAACATGTATAAATATATAATTGTGTGCACACACACATACACACATTTTATTTTTAAAGTCTACTTTCTTCAACTAACAAAATTGCATAAGATAGTAGCAAAACAGATGCTCTTTCTTATTTCCCAAGATTCTCTGCAAGATGGAATGAATTAAGGACTATGTTAGAAAATAAAAGGCTGACTAAAATTGAATCCTGTAATCCCTGTCCCCAGCATACAAACAAAAAAACACTAGGAGGCAGTATTAGCAAAGTAATCAAGATCCCTTGGAACTTCCTCATTAAAAGTGGGATAAAGGGGGCCAATAAAAACAAAAATCCACAAACTAAATTACTGCACTTCCAAAATTTATATATAGCATGAAATGAGCTGACTTGTCACTGAAAAGAAATGAAAGTGTGCTGATTCTAAGAGCTATAAGGTAATTGATGGGTAAGTCATTTGGCTAATTTAAATTAAAACTAAGTTACATCACACTGACGTTGTGTTATGTTGTACAGGGTATCAAGCCCTTTTCCATGTTTTTCATGGATTAATGGATTCCAAATAAACTAACAGCCTCTGGAATAACTGGCATAGAAATTAAAAAGGGGAAGAGAAGGAACCTTGGAACTGTACCTCCATCCTCAATTTCTGCAACCACTGGACATGTCAGTAGGGTTGGCTAAATGGAGTTCAACCCTCTGTCACCTATATAAATCGATATTAAAGAGATTCATAAATATTTCAACCTTTAAAATGACTGAAATACCAAAGTCCAGTAGATAAAGCGTTAACAACAGGGCCTGGAGCTAGAACTTATTTGATGAATCACTTGAAACATTACTCAGTACTCTGGAATACAAACTCCTGCAGGGGCAGTCTCCTCCAAAGATTATGAGCCCTAATGTTTATGATTCTTGTAGGAAAAAAAAAAAACAATATAAAACTGTACATTCCATAAGTGCCTCGGACAAATTTTCCAGGTACAGATAGACAAATGAGTCCACAAACTTAATGTGTGGAAGGTTTTTACTGGAAGTTACTGGAAGGGTTACGCTAGATGAACTTCTTTATCAAATCTGTTCAGAACTTGTCAGAACCAGTAATTTTCATCCAAGTTGTATTTGTACAAGGTCACAACAGTAGAAAACAATGTTCCAGGTCACAAGTTCATTTAACTCTTTTTCTGAACTTTGTCTATGCATGGAACCCTTTTCTTCCATAAACACTGGGTGGGGCTGGAAACTGGAGTTTCCATCTGATTTGCAAGTCATAAACATGGTATCACTTCCCTTTCATTGCTTGCTTTGTATTTCTAACTTGGAGTTTGTTTTTAGAAGAAATGTGTATGTAAAGACAGTGGCCTTCCCTTTCTCCCCCCATTTCCAAGCAGTTTATCAATTAATTAATTTTTCTAGCATATATAATGCTAGTCCTTATCTATAATGCTAGGGATGCAACTTCTTTTTAAAATTAGAACTTAAAATAGCTGTAATTGTTAAATAGGAAGGTTCATTGCTTTTATAAGTATTTTATTTATCACTGAGATTAAGAGTCTGCTCAAGGTCAGATCAGAGAGGAAAGGGAATTAGTAGTGCAGCTGGGAAGAGAACCCAGGTTTCTTGATCCTCCCAGTCCTGCAGTACAGCATGAAGCCTCTTTTTAATAGTCTCAAAGCTTTATCCAGGGGATAAAAGGAAACTAAGAGATTAAACATTAATTGAGCTTCAGTCCCTGTAGGCATTTATGGAAAGCCTAAAATAACAATAATGATGAAGATGACGATGTAGTCACATTGCCTTTAATCCCACACTCCTCCTAACATCCCAACTTGAAAAAAAAAAAAAAAAAAAACAGTATTCCTACAGCTTCTTTTACTCATCTTTGGTTCCAGTTCACACATAAAGCCTAATTCAGGCTTTTGGCTTGTGGAAAATAGGGCCTTCAAGGAAGGAAATGACTAACCAAAAAGGTAGTTAACTGAAATTTCATTTTCCAACACTACAGTTTCAGCTTTTACATAAACTCTGCTCTCATTTCAAGCTTACAGTTAGATCTGTGGACATGGAACAAATATATTCCCATTCTTTTTATTAAATAAACCATCACTACCCCAAGTCAAATTTGTCTGTCACTATAAAACCAGATGATTTGAATGTAAATGAAGTGTTTTTAAACAGGTTCTACACAATATTATGCATGTTTTTGGTTTATAAAGTCTCATTTAATCTCCCGTCTCTCCATTATTGGATATGTTAAATAAAACTGACAGGAAAATGTCATTTTATTAATATGGTCAAATAATGAGTATCCAGGCATCATTCTTTAATCCTATGTAACCAATTGTCCACTTTGATGTGATTTTTAAAAAGGGGGACGGGAAAGGGAACCACCATACAACATGATGTAGTTATGTAAAAGGAACTGGTTACTCAATGTCAAAAAAATAAGGCTTAAATCTCCATTGTTTCTATTTTCTAGCTTTAAATCTTAGGACCTTCCCTCTTATTCCCAAGCAGCTTATCAATTAATTAGAATTAATTTTTCTAATTTATATATACTAGCTCTTGGGGGGATGCAATATTTTTGTTTTTTAATTAAAATAGCTATAATTTTAAGTAGGAAAGTTCATTGCTTTTATAGTTATTTTATTTATCATGGAGATAAGCCTGAATCTGTTTTCTCCTATAAGATAAAAATAAGATGGCTGGGCATTGTGCACAGGGGGTCAGTCTAAGAATTTTCAAGTCCAGTCACTGACATATAATTTCTGTAACCTTTTGATGACCTAGGCAACTAAGACTAATAAATTTTCATACAGGTAGTACCTTACACTAAAATTGTAGGCCTAGACCAAAAAATAAATATACTTGTACTGTCTGCTTTAAAGGGTTATAATGAGCAAAATATTTAGTAAAATCTTAAAATGCTATGTATGCCATTATATTATTGGATAGTTCCCAAAGATATTTTAGAATTTCTTAAAACTACAGTTTGAATGCTAATCTAAATCTAAATCCTTGTGTCTGTGAAAAGTCATCCAGATTCCTTTGTTCTGAATTCCATAGGAGATGGGGGCTGGACCTGTGGTTTCACTAATATAGGGAACTCACGAGAAAGGAAATTCTCTACTAAATGAAGATCAGCAACATATATGAATGATATTCATTACAGCTTATATCATATAAAAGCATAAAAATGAATTGCAAACTAGACCATTAGAAAAAACCTTTATGGGAATAACAGTTCTGCAACTTCATGATCAGATCCTGAAATGAAGGCAAATTCTTAAACTGTATTTTTCCATGGATGAATTTGCAATCTCCGAAGCAGTTCAATTGAATGTGCTTGATAGAGAAAATGCTCATGTCTGACTTTACTTCAGAAAAAGGTGATCTGATGCTTGTTGAAACAATAGCCTCCAGTGTGGTCACTAATACACCACACTGAGGTAATTTAGGTTTTTTTTAAAAGTACTCAATTTAAAAATACCTAAAATTGCTGATAATTGGTCTACCATTAAACTTACAAAGATCAGATTCAGAACAAAGGAATCTGGATGACCTTTCACAGACACAAAGATTTAGGTTTACATTAGCATTCAAATTGTAGTTTTAAGAAAATCAATGCCATGAGTTATAAACATGGCACAGCAGATCCCAACCATTTACTAAGTGACCTTCTAGGTCTGTTCCCAGAAATCTAAATTGAAAGGGTTGACCTAGAACTAACATTTTATCTAGCATAAATTCCTATGAAGACTGAGCAAATTTACCCAGGATGAAGTATTTTCCCAAAATAAAAATCTGAAAATCTCACTTCATAGTATCTATGTGAAATGTGTAGGAATACCATGAAAAAAGCACCTAAGAAATCTTATTGGTATAAAAAATACTCTTTTTAAATTGAGGAAGGTAATCAAAGCCTTTTGGGGATAGTGATAGGAAGATGGTGGGATGTGTGCATATGCGTGTCGGTGTGTTTAAGGAGATCAAAGAGAAGGCAAAAGAAATAAAATGACTGGTTTTGATACATTTATGTACTTAAAGAACAGATGGAAAGGTGGAAACAAATAAGCTTTTATTCTTTATTTATTTGCCTTTAAAGTTCTAATAGTGAAGCCTGTATTTTGAGTTCCTGTTGATAAGAGCAAAGATAGCTGTTGAAACATCAGCAGAGGTAAACATCTCTTATCTTTTAGTAGCTCATATTATGCTACCAGAATTCTAACAAATGGTTTAAAAGGAGATGGCAACAAAAATATCCCTCCCTTTATTACTGATTACAAGTTAACTATTGGGGCAGCTAGGTGGTACAGTGGATAGACCACCAGCCCTGAAGTCAGGAGGACCTGAGTTCAAATGTGGTCTCAGACACTTAACATTCCCTAGCTGTGTGACCCTGGGCAAGTCACTTAACCCCAATTGCCCCAGCCAAAAAAAAAAAAGTAAAGAGTTAACTATTACATTTTTATTTGATATTTAGTCTCTCAAAATGCTTCACTTAACTTGTATAATTAGTGTTAAGACCCAAATAAGAGGAAAAAGTAAATCTTCAGATGCATAACTTGTCAAGAGAAAACAATTTTCCAGAAAAAAAAAAAAGCAATTGTTTAAAAATAGTTTCAGCATATCTAGCTTTCCCTCTCATCTTTGTCCCAAGTCGTGCTCTTAGCCCAACCACTGTGAATGCCACTAAAGAAAATGACATGAATAGGAATCCAAAGGTGACTTATGACAAGAAATCATTAGATGTTGATTCTCAAACTAGGAATGAAGAAGGTGCAATTAATTACCTTATCCAGAGAAACTACTGGAAGCAAATCAATGGGAAAGTACATGGATGTCCACACTTGGGAGAATAAGGGTGTAACTTCAGGGCTTTTATTAAGAATATCCCTCCTGGGGCAGCTAGGTGGCGTAGTGGATAGAGCACCAGCCCTGAAGTCAGGAAGACCTGAGTTCAAATGTGGTCTCAGACACTTAACATTCCCTAGCTGTGTGACCCTGGGCAAGTCACTTAACCCCAATTGCCTCAGGAAAAAGCAAAAAAAAAAAAAAAAAAA